>WSYQ01000576.1:0-126935 GCA_011426435.1 Lysiphlebus fabarum
TATTATATTATTTTAATTTTGTTCAATAAAATAATCAATAAATGATTTTTTAAGGAAACAAATAGCTTGAGGGAGAAATGCGTTAAAAATGAATTACACAATTGTTACGTATTTGCATTTGCGATTATGTTTCTTTTTAAAATTTGACCATTAATTTTTAAGTTTGGTATTTACCGGATGTAATGCGATATTTTAGTTATTTAATTTATTTAAAAATTATATTATTTTTATTTCAACATTTTTACAATTTTTCATTTAATTTTGCTGACCTATTTTAATTATTCAAAAAGACGTTGTAAATAAATATTTTACATCCGTTAAAGTCGAGACGAATGATTTTATAAAAATTATATAATGATGACTACCATTGGAACAATAACTGGACATTGGCTAATTATTAGTCCCACTCATAAATTTTAGAAATTAAGAAAATATAAAAAGAATAATTTTAAAGAGAGAACTCACTCTCGTGTTATACTTAAATCTGTCAACATCTAATAAAATAATTAAACACTTAATTAGATTTTAAAAAGAAATATTGAAGTGAAAATTTATTTGTGTTACCACCTAACTATTGACTTTTAATTATTCGGGGTGTTTCTTCATATTTAATTCGTTGTGTCTTGTATTTGATCCATTGACTTCCATCAACGGCGGCTATCCAGACTGACGCGCCCTCAAAACAATTGGATTTTAAAACTACAAGGTACATTTATTTTCTACAACCTAATCACATTCCCTCCCAACCGGCTAGCCTGTAGGTAATAGCAAAATAAGAGGATTAAAAATAGTTAAATGTCAGGTCGTTGGTTTTCTATTATTATCAATTTATTATTTAATTGTTTTATCAATTGTAATTTATTTTAAAATAGTATCAAGGATTAAAATTTAAATATTTAATAAAAATAGCAACCTGGCACGTAACACAATTAAATTTAATACACCGGTGCAATGCAGGAATATTGTTGGGTAGCTTTATTTGGCTCGGTTATTATTTATTATTGTTTATTACACAAATACACAAATGCCATTCAAAAAAGCCGAACAGCTTCGAAAAAAGACGAACCAAAAACGGAGTTTTTGTTCGCAGTCAAGTGGCTCCACCCTTGGATCGAGACGTATGTGGTCCCATCAAAACCTACCCCTTCTATTGAATTTTATTCTCCTTGTCTCTAGTCTTCTTGGTTTATGCAAAGCAGTGGGAAAAAACAAGGAACTAAGTTGCTCAGCTACTGGCAGGTAGCCGGCTCTGGATTTTTCTACGATCCTTCCGAAAGTATGCGGGACACAAAAAGAAAATATGGGTTTTTAACTTCCTCTTCAGTGGCATGTTACGGTGTAAGGCTGTATACGTGTGTGACCACTATAAGGGAGCGAACTAGTTTATTCTTGTGGCGGTCTACCATCAGCGGTACAGTAGACCGTGCTGGCAGCAGGAAAGTTTTTTCAGTTTATAGAACCATATAACAGACCACGTGCCATCATAAACTGCACCAGGTACAAGTCTACCGCGTTATTCAAGTCCGACAAATAAATATATTCATTTATTTAATCAATCAACTGATCATCCAACGTAGATACTAATTATACATATCTTATCAATTATCAGGCCATATCGTTGCAATAAAATCTTACTTTTTACGTCAGTTCTTATACAAATTTAGAGTTAGTGACAAATGTAGTTACATAATTAAATACAGTGATTTTTAAGACAATCAGATTCAGTGTTTTTAATATAAAATTCACTGTTAATTTTCCGTCAATTTTATATAAAATTTAGAGTTATTTCACTTGGTCCTTATCCTTCAAACATCCTATCCTTTCTGTCCGTCTTTTCTGCGTGCTTAAGAGACCTGATCAATGTTGCCTCAAGTCGGGAAACCTGATCAAGTTTTGATCGAGATTTGATCAAGATGCTTGATTGAGGCCGTCTTGATCAAGACTGGATCAAGAAAACTTTAACTTATCCGTAATAAGGCCGTTTTGATCGAGATTGGAACAAGAAACCGTCAACATATCTTGTCTAAAGGTATCTTGATCGAGAGTGGATCACGAAAACTGTAACTTGTTTGTAATAAAACCGTCTCGATCAAGACTGAATCAAGAATTGATCAATAAATATTTGTTTAATCATTATTGATGAATATGATAACAAAGTCACTTGAATAAAATAAAGTTGATTTGGCAATGAAAAAAAAAAGTCAAAGGAATCAAGGAACGAATTACTTGAAAAATTTTGGCATTAAATCGGAATACTTGAAGAATTCATGAGATAAAAAATTGATCCAAAAAAAACCCACTAAAGTTCCACAGAAAGAATTATAATTTTGAATCAAGAAAAATTGGTTTATTAAAATAAATTTAATTTTCTTTCAAGAACCGTAGAAAAGATTGCTTTCTCAAATGGAAAAAACTATTTAAGTAAAATTTTATCATTTTAATTTAATTCGGATCAAATTTCTTAAATAGAGACTATCATTATTATTATTATTCATGATTATAAATTTTCAAATTTGGATTTAGAAACCAAAATAATAAAAGTGAAATCTTTTTGATTAATAATAAATCAAAGAGTAGATAAATTGTTCGTGGAAGTACATGCTTAGTTATTTTATACGATGGTGGTGACCAATAAACTTGAAGTACGTTTATATACTTAATAATTTGTAAAAGTAGTTTTTACTTTAATCTTTCCAGCTGGCAGTAACGAGAATAAAAAAGAGTATCAAAACGCCGTCTGTGACACAGCGATACGAATTAAAAAATAACTTTTTTTTTTCAATTCAAGAAAAAAATATCTATAGAATACAAATGCGTTTGTGTAGTATGAAACGGAACAAAGTGAGAGGAACAGTAGTTCAAATCAGCTGACTCTAACATCATGAAAAAAAAAAATTGCCGAGTTGCCATCTATGAGATTAAAATATAAGTTAAAAATTATGTCTTTGTGTGTTGAAAAAAAAAAAATGAAATGGACTTTTGTCGTAGAACGGAAAAAAAAAAAAAAAGGTAAAAAGTAGTTTGTTTTAAGAGAGAAATATTATAAATAATTTAACTCCTTGATATTTTTACAAAATTAAAAAATAACTTAAGAAAAGTCGTTATTATCTCAATTAGAGAAAATAAGCATTTTTTTGGAGTGAGAAATTGATAGAATAGTAGAGACTGTTCCAAAAAAAAAAAAAGATCGTGATCTAAAAAAATTAAAATAAACCATAAACTACTTGATTCAAGAGAATATTGATATAACCAAAAAAGAATGCTGTGTGAACGTACCATGACATTTCAGTTTATTGAGAAAAAACAAATTTATTAGATAAAACTTTTAAATAAATCGATACAATCTTGAACTTTAATAAAATAGAACTATATTAAATGAAAAACAACTTTTTCGTATTCAATGTAAACTTGTGCATTACAAATAAAAAACGAATTGTGTAATCTTCATGCCATATGATCGAGACCGAAAATTTCTCAATTTGAGAAAAAATAAATTTATTCGGAAAAATCATATTTCAAAAGAATCTAGAACGTACTTAATCGAAAATATTAAGTTGTCCGACTCAAATGTTTACTAATGAATTACAGATATTTGGACGACAGTTATGAAGTTTTAAGGAAGAAGTCAAAATCACAAATGAAGAAAAAATTAGTATACTGAAATAAATTTCATGCGATTGAAATGATTATTTTCTTAATTTGAGACAATGAATGTAAGAAAAGGAACGTATGAAGGGTGCGTATTAGACCCCTGGGTTTTTCGATATAACCTAGATATGCGCATGACAAACATACTCGATTATTTGATCAAGTATTGTTAAAAAAATTATTTATCCAACTGCATGAATTTAAAACTACGTAAATTATTTTTTATAATAAACAAATACCTAAGAAAGAAGATGCAATTAGAAGACAGACAATTACTCATACAATTATGATATATATAAAAAGTTATTTATCCAGGTACATTCTTTTTCTTAGCCATTTAATCTTAATAAATGCATTTAAAATTACCAAAATAAAAAAAAAACTTACTTGGTTTATTAATTGAATTAAATGTCTAAGAGCAAGGATGTAGCTGGATAATTTTTCAAATCATAATTGAATACGAGTAATTGTCTTTTTTCTAGACGCATCTTCTGTCTTATGGACTTATTTATTTAAAAAAACAATATATATATTATATAAAAAATATATAAGGATTCGTTATTTTTTGGATATAAGTATCATGGATGACAATTAGTTAACGTATACGTAAAAAAATCTATCTGGCAAATGAAAGGAAAAGTGCACTTTATGCTCATAGTTACTTATGAGGTATGCCTATACTTATAAGCAGTATTAAATATTTGAGTATATATATGTACTGTATATGTATGAAAGATATAAATATTGAAAGATATTTTAAAGGATATGTACTATATGTTGTAACATGTGAAAATATGTATGTACGGCCCTGACTAAAATAACATATAATTGGATATATGAATGTATTACTGTGGTGTAAAAGTGAAAGTATAATAGATGGAGGGGAAGCAGACCAAAGTGAGTGTGGGAGGATGTCACAAGTTCTGCCGGTAGAAGAGGATGGTGTGGCAGAGAATTAGCCAGAAGACATTATCAGTGAATTCACAATTTTAATTTGTTGAAATACAATAAATATATATAATTATTAATAAATATTAAATTTTTGTTACGTTGTGTTTTTTCAACAAAAAGTGAAATATATATATATATATCTTATTTTTTTTTTTTAAATTAAGAATTTAAAACATTCACACCAAATTATTTCAGAATATTCTAGAACAATATCAATTGCATCAGACAATTAAACAATTTAATTAAATATATTGTTTAATATCATTGTATTTTAAAAATATATTCAATAAACTTAAAAATACATTATATAATTTTTGGTGAAAGAAAAATATAACAAGGTATGTTCGACCGCATGGTCGTGCATAAAATATATATATATTTCTTAATTAACAAAAGTTTTATAGCTAAATTATAAAAGAAAAACATTATAATAAGCTTGGTGTAAATAAAAAAAAAAATAAATAAATAAATATTAAAATAAATGAAATAATAATACTGGCCAGTGAAATAAAAAAAAAAATATATCATCATCAAGAAAGAAGAGAAGATATTACATCAGCCACCATTAGCGTCATCAACAGGTCTGCTTTTTGTATGTGTATGAATGTATGATTGGAATGTGTGAGAATTAGTATAATAAATTTACATGAATATCAATAAATTTTAAATCAATATTTAATATTTAAACATATAAATTCATATATTTTGTTTTATTTATTTAAAAAAAAAAAATAATAACCTTGAATAAATAAATTTAATCTTAAGATTTAGTCTTTTACAACTGGCTCTCAACTAGAGGCTCGGAATATATGTATGAATGTGTGTATGTGTTAGTTAGTACAGTAAGAACTAATATTAGAAATGCTGGTGGAACAAGTTTCACCACGGCGCACTCGCCAGGCGCAGAAACGTCCCGTAGCAACAACACCAGGGTTGATAAAAAAAAAAAGAAAAATATTATATAATAAGTTGAATCAAAGTAAAAATATAAATAAAAATAATATTTTAGAAGATAAAATAAAGAGTAGATTAGATGTCAAAAAAATCAGACAAAGTACGTCGAATAGTGTGGTGCGTAGTAACGAGTCAAACATAGAGACATGTAAAGTATAAGATTCAAATAGTAAAAAAAATGGTCAACCAGGTATAATGGCGACAAATGACGGGGAAGTAAAAAGGTTAAAGTTGCAAATAGCGGCAATGAAAAAGAGAAAAGAGGAGACACGACAGGCATTTGAACTGGTAAAAAGGCAATTAGATGA
Organism: Lysiphlebus fabarum; assembly: GCA_011426435.1. Classification (NCBI taxonomy): domain Eukaryota; kingdom Metazoa; phylum Arthropoda; class Insecta; order Hymenoptera; family Braconidae; genus Lysiphlebus; species Lysiphlebus fabarum. Next base: position 5,862 of record WSYQ01000576.1, read on the forward strand.
AATTAAGAATCAAAATAATAATCAAAATAATAATTTAAATAATAATGTAGGAAATGCTGATATACTTGAAATGATGCGTCAGTTAACAATTGCTACAAACCAACACGTGTATGCCAATGTACCAAAGGTTAAATATAATGAGGATATAAATCCCATGAAGTTTATGGAAGAATTGGAAACATATTTAAAAGATAAAAGGGTTGATGTAGATTACGTGTTGATTGAGATTGGTAATATATTAACTGGGAATGCAAAAGCATGGTTTATCAATAAAAAACGTGAATTTGTTAATTTTGATGTTTTTAAACATGCATTTTTTGCTAAATTTCATTATGAAACAATGAGAATCAAATTTAAGAATAGATGGTTAAATAGTAGATACGATGGTACTGTAAATTTTGATACATATTTTTATAGTCAATTAAATGTAGCTGAGTATATAATACCAAAAATGTCAGACCGTGAGAGGAATCAATATATTATTGATAAACTCCCGGAGGATATTCAAGGTCAATTAATTGCGGTACCATTTGAATCTGCCGATTTAATTTTTAAATCATTAGAACAAGCAGGATCTATTAAAAAATACAGAAAAGACAATGAACGGGTTGATAAACCAATAAGCACAAATAGAAATTTCAGAAATAGCTGGCGTAATGATAATTTGGGTGAAGGACAGAGGGCGTGGCCAAAACAGCCAAGACATAATATTCCACTCCCGGATACATCCAAACCACCACCTTTTGCGCATACTCAGAATAGTGTACCAAATAATCATGTTAATAATATACCAATTAATATAGTACAAAAACATATTTGCGTGAATGATTATCATAATATAATTGATGAAATAAATGATGAAATAAAGGGGGATAATGATAATAATAATAATAAATCAGAATTCACAAAATTATTAGTCAAGGTTGGGGAAAATCATTTATACGCTCTGGTAGACACAGGTAGTCAGGTGACAGCAATTTCAAAAACAATATATAAACAATTGCCAAAAGAATATATTTTAGGCGAATTACCCGTGGTAAATACACAAATTGTCATGGCTATAAATAAATTTAAAACACCAGTTAAGAAACAGATATATCTAAAATTTAAAATAAATGAAATTGAAATGATGAACACTGTATTAGTAATTCCACACTTTAATCAGGATATGCTTTTGGGAAAGGATTGGTGTATAAATAATAAAATTATTATAGATTATAATGTCAATAAAATTATGTTAAATAATACGTGTATGAATGAGTACATCTGAGGAAAGGAAAATATTATTAGTCATGTTATTAATCCAAACACAATAATTAATCATATAGAAATAGATAAATCTGATAAAAATGATTGTAATGAGGAGGAGATAGTTGGTAAAATTAAACTTGATCCGATTCAAAAAGTAAAATTTAAACAATTTATTGAGGAAAATAAACAAATATTTTCCAAAGTACCAGGATGTTCTCGTACATATGTACACGAATTTAAAATGAAACCTGGTACAATATTAGTAAAAAAAAAATAATGCAATACCATTTGCATTACGCGAATCAGTCGACCAAGAAATAAAGCGTATGCTTGATGAAGGTGTCATTGAAATATCGTATAGTCACATATGTAATCCTATACGGGTAGTTAAAAAATCTGATGGTCGTATACGTGTTTGTCTAGATGCATGATTTATTAATCAATTTATTGAAAGTGATAATGAGTTACCACCAAATATTGCAGAGATAATGCAAAAATTTAATGGTAAAAAAATATTTGCATTATTAGACCTCACATCAGGGTATTGGCAAATACCATTGCACCCAGAATCAAGAAAATATACAGCATTTTTAAATAATACAACCTTGTATCAATTCTGTCGATCACCTTTTGGGATTAAAACGTCAGGTAATGCATTTGTTAGAGCATTAAAGGTGGCATTTGGGCATGACTTTGATGAATTTTTAACTTATTATATTGATGACTTATTGATTGCTTCAAAAGATTTTCAGGAACATTTAAAACATTTAAAATTAATGTTTGATCGTCTAACTATGCACGGATATAAATTGAATTTAGATAAAGCAAAATTTCTATATTATTCAATACCATTTTTGGGATATTTAATATCAGATAAGGGATATTCCCCCTAATCCAGATAAACTTAGTAATATTTTAAATTTTGAAAGACCTAAAAATAAACGAGAACTTCAACAATTTTTAGGTGTTTGCAATTATTACAATAAGTTCAGTGTTGCGCACTCATATTTTCTAGATCCATGAAGGAATTTACTTAAAATTAATAATGTTTGGAATTGGGATGAAAAACATACTTTGGCATTTGAATTATTAAAAGAAAATTTTTTAAAAATTAATTGTTTATATCATTATGACTTCAATAAAATATTTATGGTGCAAACAGATGCCGCGGATAAAGGGCTTTGCGGTATATTGTACCAGTATGATGGAAATAATAAACCAAAATTAATATCAGTAGTAAGTCGGTGTTTAAAATTGCCAGAGTTAAATTATAATACGACTGAAAAAGAATTGTTAGCCGTTGTATTTGCACTAAATAAATTTCGTGTTTTTTTGATTAATAAACGTTTTAAAATCGTAACTGACCATCAATCACTTACGTTTATCAAGAGTAGTCCTTATCATTCAGGTAGAATTGCTAAATGGAATCTTATTCTTCAAGAATACGATTTTGATGTAGTGCATTGTAAGGGTAGTGATAATATAATAGCAGATTTTTTTAGTCGTAATCCTGATGGAAAATTTCATGCATTAGAATCTAAATATTTTGATATACCTACAACTTGTAAAGTAGTAAATGAATCATCAATGGTAAAAAATATTAATTTATTGAAGATAGATAAAAATATTACTGATGATTTGCATAATATAATTAATTTACAAGGTCAAGACAAACATTTAACTAAATATTTAGAATCAAAATCAAAATTAAATGATATAAAATTTAAAAATTATCAGGGTATATGGTTTCATAGACCAGTTAATAATGGTAATTAGTTATTAATCGTACTAGAATTGATACAAGAAAAATTAATTAAAGCTGAACAAGATAAAATTAACCATGGTGGTTTGTATAAAACGTTAGCCATAATTAAAAACAATTTCTGGTTTAAATATCTTGAACGTAAAGATGCATGCCAAAGAGTTAAATATTTGAATGTTAATATTGAAGGTGATTATGAAAATATCAAAAGTAATAGACCAGTGGATTTGGTTACAGTAGATTATTATGGGCCCTTACCACCATCTACTGGTCGTGTTCAATTTATTTTAGTAATGATTGACTCATTTTCAAAATACATTAAATTATACCCGTTAGTTAAAGCTACTACTAAAAGTACATTGGATAGAATTATTAAAAATTATTTTAATGATGCAGGTATTAAACCTAAAAAAATTTTAGCTGATAATGGTACTTCACTTCGAATTTATGGCGAAGCGAATTAGAGTCACAGGGTATTAAAATTGGGTATTGTTCTGTCAGACACCCTCAGTCAAATCCAACTGAGAGAGTTATGAGAGAATTAGGTAAAATGTTTCGTATTAAATGTGTGAATTCACATGCATCATGGGCTAGATATATTAAAAATATAGAACATTGTTTAAATTGTACACGTCATATGGCTATTGGTGAAATACCATATGAAGTTCAATTCTGTACTCCAGTACCTGATGAAATTAAAAGTATAATTGATTTTCCTGAACCAAATGACATTTATATTGGTAAATTATATGAAAATGTTATTAATACACTTGATAAGAATTTTGAGAGGCGCAAGAGGGGGCAAAAAGGTAAGAAACCTGAGAATATTAAAGTCAGTGATTTGGTCATGCTCCGGGTTCCTCATTTATCTAATCAAAATGATCGAATAACACATAAATTTTGTCATTTATATGAAGGGCCTCATGTTGTGCATACACGTATTGGTAACAATGCTTTTAAACTTATATATAATAATACTGGACAGGTTATGAAAAGTACTTATAATCGTACTAGTATTAAAAAATATATTACTAATTAAATTTTCAAGTGTCTGTTCTATCTTATCATCTTCGTGATCTGAATAATTAAATTATAATAATAATAAGTGTATTTTAAGGGATGCCTTGGAATTTTATATATATTAATGTATTGTATGAAAATATTTTTTTTGTTTTGAAATGTAAATATAAAAAAATATATAATAAATAATATTATGATTCAATGTGTGGATAATGTAATTATATGAATGGATAAAAAGTAGTATGTTATTGATATGTATTGTATAAATATAATAATAAGTTGTAAAGCTGATGGTGCATCAGGAAATATGGTGACAGTATATATAAATTTCAATTAAAGCAATGCATGTGATTTTTACTGTAATTGTAATTTAGGAGGGGCAGTTGTAACATGTGAAATTTGTATGTACGGCCCTGACTAAAATAACATATAATTGGATATATGAATGTATTACTGTGGTGTAAAAGTGGAAGTATAATAGATGGAGAGGAAGCAGACCAAAGTGAGTGTGGAAGGATGTCACAAGTTCTGCCGGTAGAAGAGGATGGTGTGGCAGAGAATTAGCCAGAAGACATTATCAGTGAATTTACCATTTTAATTTGTTGAAATACAATAAATATATATAATTATTAATAAAAATTAAATTTCCGTTACGTTGTGTTTTTTCAACAAAAAGTGAAATATATATATATCTTATTTTTTTTTTTTAAATTAAGAATTTAAAACATTCACACCAAATTATTTCAGAATATTCTGGAACGATATCAATTGCATCAGACAATTAAACAATTTAATTAAATATATTGTTTAATATCATTGTATTTTAAAAATATATTCAATAAACTTAAAAGAAGTAGCTAAGAAAAATATAACAAGGTATGTTCGACCGCATGGTCGTGCATAAAATATATATATATTTCTTAATTAACAAAAGTTTTATAGCTAAATTATAAAAGAAAAACATTATAATAAGCTTCGTATAAATAAAAAAAAATAAATAAATAAATAAATATTAAAATAAATGAAATAATAATACTGGCCAGTGAAATAAAAAAAAAAATATATCATCATCAAGAAAGAAGAGAAGATATTACATCAGCCACCATTAGCGTCATCAACAGGTCTGCTTTTTGTATGTGTATGAATGTATGATTGGAATGTGTGAGAATTAGTATAATAAATTTACATGAATATCAATAAATTTTAAATCAATATTTAATATTTAAACATATAAATTCATATATTTTGTTTTATTTATTTAAAAAAAAAAAATAATAACCTTGAATAAATAAATTTAATCTTAAGATTTAGTCTTTTACAATGTGTACTATAATATATGTATAGTCAGAATTCAACGAGGATTAACTATTTTGATGAATTTATGGGTCAGATTTATTAACTGATGTAAATATTATATTTAAACCGAAGTAGATCATTTTTGTTATCTTAAAACAACAATCATATGAGGATATATGACATTTAACATGTATGTGTATTCAATGAGAATTAACGATGATTCCATCTCAAGAATTAACGTGTACGTATGAGAGTTCATCTGTATAATGTAAATAAAAGCATAGTTTATTACTATTATTATTCATGGAATAAATGATCATTAAAAACAATTAACTATATAGTCAAGAATTAATGAGAATTTTCCGTTTCGAATTTTTAATTATTCAAAAAGTAATAATATTAGGTTTATACGTCATAATTGTATAAACACTCACCTTTTTAGTCCAGTTTCAAAGTCAATGAAACAATTATTGCGCGAACATCTTTATTTCTTTAATAATACTCGTGTAAAAATGAAAAACTTGCCCAGATAACCACCGCGTACCACTAGAAATTCGGATCAGCAATGTACCGGTATTTTACTAGTATAGAATAACACAAAACGGCAGCTGATGTAATTACTCATATAATACAAGTATAATACTGTGACAATATACCAGTAACTAATAGAGATATGTTACCAGTAAAATACCGGTACACATTTCCAGGATGTTCTAGGGTATAGGGGAAAAGAAATTTATTTATAAAATACCGGTACACTGTACCGGTATTACATACTAGTAATATAAAGGTATAATACCGGTACAATATATATAGTAACAATTATTTAATGGTTAACAGATCTTTTCGTTTTAACATTTGATTTGGAAAGTGCGTGATTGTGAATTGAAAAATAAATCAACAAAACAGTGTAATTAGAAAAAGAAAGGTAAGTGATTTTATATTTTATACTTGATTAATTCATTCATTTATTTTATTTAATTTCAATCTATTTGATTTTTTTTAATTATTTATTTTTTTTTAACAAAGTGCGCGAATGAATTAGTTTTATTTTTCCTTGTGTTTTATTTTAATTTTTCAACCATGTGCGCGAGTGACAATTAGTTTTTTTATTTTATTAATTTTTATTTTATTAATTTCTCATTTTATTTAATTTTATTTTATTCCATTTTATTCAAGTTTTCTTTATTTTATTTGTTTTTTTAACAATATGCGCGATTGACAGTTTTATTTTTCCTTGTGTTTCGTTTTTTCAACCATGTGCGCGAGTGACAATCAGTTTTTTTTATTTCATTAATTTTTAATTTAATTTAATTTAATTTAATTTAATTTCATTTAATTTCATTTAATTTTATTTAATTTTATTTAATTTTCTTAAATTGGTTTGTATAATTATTTATATTTTATTCTTTCACATGAGTTTACTATATGAGAGAATGTAAAAAAGAATTGCGAGGTTAACACTCCAATCCGATGAGGTGAAGAGTAAGTTTTATTTTTTATTTTTATTTTTCATTTTTATTCGATTTACTAACTTATTAATTTATAATTTAATAAATTTCTTCCATTAATGTTAGATGAAAATGATGATGCTGATGATAATAATAATCATAATGATAATAACGAAGACAACCCTGACGGAAAATTATTTGAAAGTAAGTTTTTTTTTTTTTTATTATTATTTTAAAAATTTTTTTTTCTCATTTATTCTTTACTAATTTATTTTGTTTTTTGTTTTTTCTTTTTGTTGCAGTCAAAAAAGAAGAGGAAGAGTCTGATATGATTCTGTTAAACCCAGAAGGATTTGGTGCAGGAATCACATTGGATCCTGCACCACAATTATTTGAAAGTAAGTTTTTTATTTATTATTATTATTTATTTATTTTTTAATATTTCTTTTCATTTATTCTGTACGAATTTATTTTGTTTTTCGTTTTTTTTTTTTTTGTTGCAGTCAAAAAAGAAGAGGAAGAAGGAGAAGATGATAATGCTGATATGATCCCGTTAAACCCGTAAGGATTTGGTGCAGGAATCACATTCGATCCTTCACCACAATTATTTAAAAGTAAGTTTTTTTTTGAATAATTTGAATTGATAACTAAAAAAGGAGTTTTTCCGTATGATTATCTTGATAGATGGGAAAAGTTTAATGATACAACATTTCCAACGAAAGCTCAATTTTATTCGCAATTGAATGAAGAGAATATTTCAGATGAAGCGTACGAGCATGCACAAAACGTTTGGAAAAAGTTTAATATAAAAACACTCGGTGAATATTTTGATTTATATTTATGTCCAGATATCACTCTTCTAGCTGATGTTTTCGAACGCTTCAGAGCTGATTGTTTGAAAACTTATAGGCTAGATCCAGCGCATTATTATACATTACCTGGACTTAGTTTTAACGCAATGTTGAGACTTAAATTGAATGAGAATTGTTGACTAATCCTGAATGATCTTATTTGTCGAGCAAGGTATAAAAGGTGGTTTATCACAAGTGTCAAATCGATATGGTAAAGCAAATAATCGGTACATGGGAAATGAATATAATCCAGAAAAATACGAGTCATCTTTGATGTATTTTGATTTAAATAATATGTATGGAGCTGCAATGCGGGAATGTCTCCCAACATGTAAATTTGTATGGATAACTTTAATATATCAATATTAAATTAAATTAATGATAATTCAAATTGTGGATATATTCTTGGAGTTGATTTAGATTATCCGGCACATTTACATCATTATCATAAAGATTTTCCAGTAGCACCAGTACGTGAAAAACCACCTCTAGAAACCAGTAAAACACCAAATTTATTAGCAACATTAGATAACAAAAAAAATTATGTTGTTCATTATAGGAATTTGAAACAGTATACATCTTTAGGAATGATGATTACTAAAGTTCATCGTCTTTTAAAATTTGATCAAAGTCCATGACTCAAACCTTATATTGATCTTAATACTGAATTAAGAAAACAAGTTCGTAGTGCATTTGAAAAAGATCTTCGAAAGTTATTTATTTAAATAATTCAACCCTTTTTTAATTCTTTAATAATTAGTAATATCTCATTATCATGACCTGAATTAGCAGCTTCTCTTGATGCCACTAATAATCGTAATCGATTAACGAGTTCATTTGGATTATCCCAATAAACATAATCAAGTCTAGATGGAATATCTTTTCGAATAGTCATTAATAACGTTAATAATCTATGACCATGATGTTGATTTTCACTGATATGACGTTCAATAAAATTCCAAAAATTTCCTCGATCCTGAATTTGTTATTGGATAAGGACGATTATGATATTTATTTAATGCATTTGTATCATTAAAAATGTCATAATAATTTTTTTCATCAATATCAGTTATACTTTTTTTATTTGGTAATTCCATGAAAAATAATTCTATCATTCCAGGTGTTATTTTGTATGATGTATTTAAAATATTCATTTCACCATCACTGAAGGATATCGTAGCATTTCCTATTTTATAGTCTAATTTTACTCTTTTCACTCCATAATCTTTATACCATTGTAAACTAATAATTTTTTCTAAGTATTCGTTTGATAAATCATTCATTGATTCATCTTGTATGAATGTTTCTTCATCTTGCTCGAGTGATACATTATCATCATCATAATTATTAGAGATAACTGAATCAGTTTTTTTATTTATAAATAAGTCATTATTTGTTATTGATCACGGTATTTGATGGTAATTATGCAGTCAATTTTTTAAATGAATTGACAACAACGTTTTAAGATATTCATTTGCAACATCCACAATATTTTCTTTACCTAATTTTATCATCTGATATTTTTTACGTATAACATCTCGTACTTTTTAATTTCACTCAAAAACTTAGTTTTATCAATAAGCTCTTGTTGACTGAGAGTTATCTTGATTCTATACAAATTCACAGACAACTAATAAAAATCAACAAATCGTTTTGTTTTTGATAGTTATGAAGCAGTCAAAGTTTTTTCGATATCCTCGTTTATCAATATCTCCAGCTTTATCAATACACAGAGAACAAAATTTTTTTTCCAACAATTTATACACATTTTTCGAAAACCGCTATATTCCATATCAATATTAACGTGATCATGATGTATATGTTTTAAATAAGTATCATCTTGTGGAAAATATGATTGACATAAATAAAATGAGTCATCAGCTTTATGTCTTCCCATACAAAAAAATGCTTTTATATGATCCTCCTTTTTAGTTGCTACATCATCGAAATGAAATAGTGAATTTGATTTTTCTTCATCAACTGACACAACTTGATCATTATCCGAAAATTTATAATAATTTATTTCTTCAATTGGTTCCGATACTTTTTCTAAGTATTCATATTTTGGTTGATATAATGATTTGCTATAAATATAAATATTTGCAAAACGTAAACCATTTAGATCAACAATTAAACACATTAATGCGTTTGTTTTACCACAAATACTTCCTCCAATCTTTGCACAACGTTTTGTATTTGATAATAAATCACCATGTCTTTTTTCTATAAAACCATCACCACTTTTCGATGGTATTATATCAGGATTTAAAACTGGTAATTTTAGAGCTTGTTTCTGATATTCCATCTTGATGAATTCTAAGCTCAAATCGTATAAATTGCGGTATTTTAGAGTTTTACAATTATTTTATACTCAACTATAATTGAGCGTACACCTGATAAAAAGAAAAAAAAAACGGTGTGGAAAAGGAATACTTAGTAGCCTAATTAACAACTTACCATTTGAACTTCATTTCCCTGGTTACTCATATTGTGGACCAGGAACTAAATTACAAAAACGTTTAGCTAGAGGTGATCCTAGAATTAATCTCTTGGATGCAGCTTGTAAAAATCACAACATTGTTTAGGTGAGAGGGCTGCAGCTACATTTGTTACTGGTGCTATGAAAGTAAAATCAAAATTCGGTATGGTTTGTGTTAATAAAAAAAATGAATGTTGTAAAAAAACAAAATTATCATCTACAATGAAAAATAAAAAAAACAAAAAAGAAAATTGGTAGAAAGTTATTAAAACGTAAAATTCGCACTAACAAGAATAAGAATAAGAAAAAAATTCAGAAAATAAAAAAAATGACATTTTCAAAAATAGTTTAAGCAGCAAAGCAAGCAATGAAAGGGACAAATAGTTCATCTATTGCAATAAAATCACCATTAAAAGGTGCAAAGGAAGCAATCAAAACAAACATTGATAAAAAAGCTATTACTATACCAAGAGTTTTACAAGTTGCTAAGCATATTGGTGGAGCATTACTGCTCTTAATACCAATTTTCTCAGCTATATCTGCATTAGAGTCTAGTAAAGACCAATTGAATGAAAATATAAGACATAATAAAATGATGGAATCAATCGCTACTGGAAAAAGACTTTATTCGACACCTTATAAGAGTGGAATGGGACTTTATTTTTCTTCAAAAAACTTCAATTGATACAACCACAAAGAGCTCTAACTGACGGTGATATTTTACAATTTGCCGAACAACTAAAAATTGCTAATTCTTATGCGTAATGATATGCTAGAAGATGGACCATAGAAATAAGAATGTTGAATCGTGAATTTAGATGATAAAAAAAATCCTGGAACACATTGGGTAGCATATAAAAGACTCAATCAAAATTTAGCCATATACTTTGATGTTTAGGAAATTACAACCACCGAAAGATCTCGTCAGCTACCTCTTAATATCGGTAGCATCAATTTCAATTATAAACGATATCGAAATTGGAATACATATAATTGCGGACATTTATGTCTACCATTCCTTGATAATAAACTATAAATAGAATGAAAACATTTTTTTTTCATCAGTTATTTATTAACCACGGACATGAATGATACATTAACTTTAACGTTAACTGGTAACTTTTGAGTTTTAGAAACTGATTATTTTCCGCCAATTCAATTATCAAGTAATAAAAATCATTCATTAGCCCTTACTTCATTTTTATAATTCAACTCAATACCAAATATTGATTCTGATAATAACAAAATCAAGTTTACCAACCCGCAAAGTGGCATCACAAGTATAAAAACAATACCAACTGGTAGTTATGAAATACTTGATATTGCTAGAGATTTTGAATCATATGAAATCTCATTGACATATAATAAAAATATTTTACATTCATATATTCAAAGTATCAATGACATTGATTTCACAATAACAAATTCAACAGCAACATTACTACGATTTAAACCGAAAAACTATTGTTCTATTAACTATTTTTCTCTTTTGTGAAACTAAGGAAATTATTTATTGTAGATATAATGATCAAATGTATTGACAAAGTAGCGCCGAGCTCCAATGGTTGAACTTCCACGGTGGAGACCCGGGTTCGAATCTCGGTCAAGGTAAAAATTTTTTTTTCAAAGTTAGAAAAATATAGTAGTAGTAACATTAAAATAATAAAGATGGCAGCAGAGCTATTAGCTATTATTATTTTTTTTTTTTTTATTTTTTTTTGTTAAACAATAATGTTATAAATAAAAAAAAATAAATAATGGAATATTTTTTTTTTTTTTAATAAATTTATTTATTGCTAAGGAAATTCTAGGGGGAAAAAACAAGGGTTGTATCGCGAAAATGACCACCGTTTTTTTTTTTAATTATTTTTTATAAAAGTTATTTATTTATTTTTTTTTTTTAAGTTCGAGTATTTGTTAGGAATAATAGGTAAAAAAATGGAGTTCAACAATTGTTTTTAAGTTCTTAAATTTATATGACACTGAAACTGGCGACTCAGCTAGCGACTCGAATTTCCTGATCCAGGGATGATTCGGGTTACAGGGCCCCGAATTGGAAAATAATTAAAATTAATTAAAAATTGAATAAATATCATTAAAAATGATTAATAAATTATTATTTCACTCAAAAAAATCATAGATATGAAAATACAACCCCCTGGGAATATTTACAGCGTATTTAAAAATACTAAAATCAGGGCTTGTTAGTTAAATAACTTTTTAAACAATGATAGGGTTGAGCTAATAATGATTTTTTTTTTTTTATAAATAATTTAACATCTATAAAGGCATAAGAAAAAAATAAAATATAATAGTATAATATAAAATTATAATTTTCAACCCTTTCTAATATAATTTTTTTGAATGGATAATAAAGGATTCATCGAAAAATTTTATTCAGAAAAAGTGTTAGTCTTGTGCACAATTTTTTAATTAAATTGAAAAAATCAAGCAGCTAAGAAAATAAATGCATCCAGAGAAAGATTGTACCCAGCAATAATTGTTTAATAGCTAAGAAAAAAATGAATTCAAAAAATGACAATTTGATAAACAATTATGGCTGGAGAAATTATTCCTCTGGCTATACATCCATTTTATTATCTATTTGTTCTTTATTTTTTGAATGAATAAAAGCATGTAAATTATTAATAAGAGAACAAATAGCTGTATAACGAAATTGCCTAGATAAAAACAATTTATTAAACAATTATTCCTATTCGAAATATTTTAACCAGGATTGGTTGTTTAATAAATTGTCTTTTTGTGAATCGATCTCCTTTCTGAGCTATTAAATAATATTTTAACAATTATTCTTATTAGAAATATTTTAACGAGGATTAATTGTTTAATTAATTGTCTATTTTAAATCCATCTACTTCCTGAGCTATTAAGAAATTTATTAAAAAATTATTGCTGGGTAAAATATTTCTCTGGTTGCATCTATTTTTTTAGCTGCTCGTTGGTCATTTTTTTAATTAATAAATGCTTAAAAAAATTTGTTAAAAAAAAAAAAGCTAAAGAAAAAGATGTATTTGAAAAAATATTTTTCCCAGCAATGATTATTCAATAAATTATCTCATTTTGAGTACATCTAATTCCGTAGCTATTCGTTCATGAAACAATCATTTTTAGGGATTTATTTATTGAGATATTAGAAAACAAATAGCTAGAAAGATGAAGGTACTTAAAAAAATATATATTTTATCCATTATTTAATAATTAATAAATTTTTATTCTGAGGTACAAATTCCGAGCTTGGTATAGTTAAAAATGAAGCTAGTTCTTCTTTATATTATAAAAAGAAGAAAATTTTTGAAAAAGTCTATTTTTAAAGGTTTCATGCAATTGTTTATAACTTTCTTTGTTGCTATTTTAGAGGTACAAATTTCGAGCTTGGTGATACAAATTGGAGGTCGTTCTCTTTTATATTATGGAAAAAAATAATTTCAAAAAAAGTAAATATTTAAAGGTTAAATATTTAACTCTTTACAACTTCTTACCCTTTGAGGTACAAATTAAAATAATGGTGGTACAAATTAAGACGCTTCTAAAATATATTACAAAAAATTTTTCTAGGACATACGCGGGCCAACTTCACATAGCTTTATATGACTATTAGAAAAATGTGCATAACATAATGTTTTCTTAACAAATGAAAACAAGGACTAACACACGACTGGGGTAAACACGACAAAAAAATGAGAAAAAAAAATTCAAGATATACCAGTTATTTAATAATTGATCAATTCTTTGTGTGTAGTGGTAAAAAAAACAAACATTGTCTATATAAAGTATTCCGAAATCTCAGTGTGCTCAAAACTCAAAACAAACAAATATATAAAAAAAAAAAAATCCAGTCAAGTGCTATCCGTACTAATAGTGTTCCGTAGGAATATATATAGATTAAATTTAAAACATAAATTATACGGATAAATTGAAATTATTTAAAAAAAAAAAAAAAGAACGTTTGTTTGAACGTTTGGTTTTTTTTTTGATGGTAAGGATAATTTATAGTTATTAATTGACATAACGGCATAGCTAAAAGAAAATTTTCAATTTTAGATATCAAGAAACCGTTTAGTATACTATTCTCATGAAGCACCAACTGATGAAATATAAACAGCATTGCTAAAAAAAAATTTTCAATTTTTTCTAAAAATCTGAATAAATTATTATAAACTCTACTGACGATGCGTCGAAAAAAAAAAATGAAATCATAAAAATCAATCAATTTTAAATTTTTGGACAAGCCTTAAAAACGAATCAGTAAATTCGTCAAGGCCCAAATATTCATAAAAAGTATCCTATATTTTTTGGGGCAAGAAACTGAAAGTTATACGCTTTACAGAAGCCAAATCGGTTGAAAACTCCGACAGTTAATCAAGAATTCACAAAAAGTCCCATGAAACCGAATTTATAAGTGTACCTACGGAACACTAAAAAGATTACATGACAAAATATCCCACGACAAAATATACGCGACAAATTGACTCACTAAAAAAAAAAAATTAGAAAAATAATAAAAAATAAATTAATGCCACATAAATATAATAGTAAAATTTTTAATTCAAATTTTATTAATTATATTACTTATAATATAAACATGGTAATACATAATAATTATAATTTTTTAAACACTATAATTTTAAATTCTTAGATATATTACATAAATATTTCAATAAATTATTTTATGAAAAATAAATATAAATATAAATTTATACATACATACATACACATATATATTTATTTATTTGTAAGTGAATCTACAAATTGAAAATTAAAATAAAATATACACTTTAAATTTGTTATGTCCAGTATTACCCGATTTTTGTATTTTATTGAAAGTGTTATTTGATACTAATTGGTTAAGATTACTAGATCATGTCCTCTTGACTTCGGACAGGAATGGAATATGTATGTTATAATAATTTAAATACTCAGTTTAACAATAACAATTGGTAATATATTTTTGTTGTAAGAATAATTACATTGATTATACAGTAATTGACACTGGTTATGAAAATTCTTTTATTCTAAGTTACAAAGATTGTGTTTTACTATAATTTTTGTGGTTTGTTCAGAATAGGAGACAAAAGGGCAGGTCCTAAGTGCATCTTCTATCCAATGGTAAACGCATACGTGTCACATGTGGCACCGAGAAAGTCATTCAAGTTTTATGTATCTGGTATAATAGTCTACAAAATATCTCTGTCACAATTTTACTGCTTTTCGAGTTTATTCAGTTATTCAATTTTGGGTCTTATCAACATTTGTATTTTTAGTTTTCTGATTCTGATGAAATCAAATACGTTGTGGGAAAGTAAAAATGTCTAGTATCGTTTATTTAGTCTGATAATTTATGTTCTTTTCCTTTCGTCATGTACTTACATCTATAACGACTACCAGTTCGTAACAAATTTTTATTTTATGAAAAATAAATATATAAATCCAAAACTAAAAAAATAAATTTTTGTGGAATACAAACTCGTAAAAGTTCCTTATTTTTATTTATTCAATCGTTTAAATCAGAACTACGATTTTCAATAAAATAAAAAAATGAGTTAAAATAAGTTAGACAAAAGTTGTAAAATAATTTACACACATCAAAATTCACGAAAAACTAATAAAAAAAAGATTTTTACGTTTCATGATTATTACACAAACAAACTTTAACACCACGGTTCTCTTTACATTTACAAATTTAGGTTGACAGACAGATAAGGAGTCACTGGTTGCATTGGGTGTAATGGTTTCTTTTTATGTTGAATATTTAATATTTATTTTGTTGAATATTGGACTCCAAGCTCTTATTGAAATAATAATAAGTTTATTCAAAATTAAAATATTTCCCTTCACATTTGACCCAGGCTTAGGACTGCTAGTAGTTTGGACCGACTGGCATGTTTGAGAATATTTTATGTTCGATTCTGGCCTAAAAAACGTTGGCATGATTGTTTATATATATATATTGTAACAAGAATTCGCATTTCTCGTGTTACCGGTAATTATTATTTATAATAATTACGATCCGTAGATGCTTATCGGCCGATACACATGAGAAATAGTGTTAGCTTAAAGATAAGTAATACAGTTAGATTGCGAACTGATCCAGTAGCTCCATCTGCAGACCATTGTGTCGGTGTGAACCGGTAATACCAACAAAAGAGTTGGATACTAGATCGAGCTATCCGTTCGTGTAGTGAACAACCCCTACTCCGACACGTCCCCACTAAAGAGCCGCATCAGGTGTGCACGCAGACAGTGTGGAGTGGGAGAAACGAAGAGTAGGGCGAGATCCGTATGTCTAGCTAGAAGACTGACAATATCCTGCCTCCTGGCTTCCATGGAAGCTAGCTGGCAGACCTGGTGCTGGTGCACGCTCTCGTAAGCGATCACCATGTCGTTGCCTTGTTGCATAGGCAAGACGTGGTGAAAGCTATCTCTCTCGCACTAAGTGAGGATACCCTATGCCAGGGTAACCTATACACTAGGTGCTGGTTGAGTAGTGGCTTTTTTGGGTAAGTCCTTGCGAGGCAATTTTATGGTGGCCACTACCTCCAGCTACCTGGTGCACTAGGTGTGTAGGAGACCTGGAGATGATTCTGTAAGGCCTTGCGGGGCATGAATCTCTCGATCTCGTCTAACTATTGGTTAAGCGAGTGAGTTGACCTAAAGTTAAGGATGTTCTCGGTGATGATGTCTAGCCCGTGAAGGACATCATCACGTTCCCGTGTCTTATACAAAATACGGAAGTATGACGTAGGACAAGCTCCCGTTTGATACTGACAATTACTTGGTGGACCGCGCCCCTTTACCATTTCTTGCTGAGTAGGCCGCTACCGAAAGATCGTATGTCGATCGTTCGTCCCGTTTCATTTTCCTGGTTGTTGGTTGCCGATAAAACCAGCTGGCTCCCACCTAGCGATAAGAGAGAAAGTTGGCGAGAAATTCTCGTTGTTCACATTGGCCAGTTTTCTCGCCGGTGACGGTCAGAAAATTGGTTACAAAATGGCTCCCAACGTGAGACTTGCAATATCGATTGTCAGTAACGTTCCGTGTGTAGGTATCAGAAACTCTTGCTTAGTAGTTCAGAAATTCGCCACGACTGATTATAGCGGAAGAGTGCTCGAGCAACATTGGTTATAGTATCCCATGTCTATAACTGGTGGCGTTAGGGTGCACGGAAGTCAGAGAAGGAGTGGGGAATGGATGGACCAATAGCGAATTTCCTCTGGGAATATAAGGAGCTACAATTCAATCAATAGCTCATTCTTCTCTGATTGCTCTACCAAGTAGCTCAAAGAAGGATTTTTGGAATTGTGCGATGACAAGCTGTAAGTAAGTCAAAGGTATTTTTGACAGATTCAGATCAATCCGAATCTAGTAATGGATTGAGCTCAGGACAACGAACCAGGGGTCAAGAAGAAATCTCCTCCTTGATTTGATGTGCAACCGTATACAGCCAAACCGCTGTCTGAAAGTGGACCCAGTGTTCATCCGGGAAAACCGACGGAGGAGACGCTTGAGGCCGTGATGCGGAATGTTCAGGCCTGGACAACAAGGGAGTTAATTCCTCTACTTCCTGCATCACCAATCAAACCAATCCAGCAGTTCGGTACGGCTGAAGTGTCAGTTTCTGCTGACACACAGGGGGTATCCCCAGTCAAATCAATTTTTGACCCGGAATGCTCCGTTCACGAGGAGAACACTAGGTCTTCTGTTCTCGAGACGGAGGAAACTCTGTCTGTAACCGTGATGGTGGAAACATTATCAGCTACCGTGGTACCCAGTACCGCTCCCTGGGGAAGCTATTCAAAGCCCGTGGAGATGGACCAAGAAGAAGCTCGGGCTATGAGGAGACGTTTCGTCACCTCGTATAAGAGCACTTCATCGGCAAGTTTTGTTCCGCCGAGTCTAAGTTGAGGCTACTCCCCATTTGGATTTGAAGGTCAGCAAGCCGATTCTATCATCCCCGCTCTTCAAAGCGACCCTGGCCTATGGTTGAAGGTCCAAGAGGCGATGAAACGTGGTCGGGAGGACGACTCGGTTAACACCACAGCCAAGAAGAGTCATCTCGATGATGTTGATAAATCATCAAGCGGTTCAGAGGCAAGTCAGACGATCGATCCACGTGATCCGCGGACTCCATTACCCAGTATCTCTGGAACCTTTATCTGGAGGTATTGAGTTTTAGAGAAAGTGGGCGCTATACGCAGGAGGAACATTATCGGAAGATGACAAAAGCTAACCAATCTCCACCACCTCCTGCAATTGGACCACTCGACGCTCTCGAGACCAGCTTAGGTAGCCGGCCAGTACGTGAGGCGTCAGTCGTGAGAATAGTTAAGGAATTCTTATGCTACAACTGTCGTGCTCCTGGACATCCCTACGCCGCTTGTCATCTCCTCCCGTAGTTGGTAAATTTGGCAAACGTTGCGGTAGAAGGGGGGTCACCCTGAGGACTTGTTCCAAGTGCCAGGATGGCTGGAAGGCTGAAGGACCGTACGTGGCCGCATTTGGCGCCAACGTACAACGTTCAACAGCCACCCAGCCTGAGGTCAAGACCAAGCCCAAAAAGAAGAGGCAGCCAAGGAAAAAGAAGAAGAATAATGATAAAAAAGATTGAATAAAGATTTTATATTTATTTTTCTGAACTACTTGTTTCCGTGTACTTAATTCACCCGTCATCTTTTCAGGTTAGAGTTAAGTCGTTCTCGTCTTTGTGTTCTCGGAATGGATTCTTATCCATTCGCTCTCGTTCAAGTTCACGGAGGGACTCAAATCCAATATGTGGTCGTCTTCGTCTCTCGCTTCCGTGGATCATCCGATTGAATTCGCCAATGTACGGAGGGTTTCAATCTAATGCATTGTCTCTGAAAAGAGAAGGCTACCATCTTTTACTGGAAAGATGTAAGCACGGCATCTGTCCCAATTGAGGGATAAGGTGCGTTCACGTTATCCCTCAATTGCTCCTTTTTGTTCATATATATACATATAAACAATCATGCCAACGTTTTTTAAGCCAGAATCTAAAATCAAATATTTTCAAACATGCCAGTCAGTCTAAACTACTAGCAGTCCTAAGCCTGGGTCAAATGTGAAGGGAAATATTTTAATTTTGAATAAATTTATTATTATTTCAATAAGAGCTTGGAGTCCAATATTCAACAAAATAAATATTAAATATTCAACAAGAAAGAAATTATTACACCCGATGCAACCAGTGACTCCTTATCTGTCTGTCAACCTAAATTTGTAATTGCAAAGAGAACCGCGGCGTTAGAGTTTGTTTGTGTAATAATCATAAAACGTAAAATCTTTTTTTTATTCGTTTTTCGTGAACTTTGATGTGTGTAAATTATTTTACAACTTTTGTCTAACTTATTTTAATTTATGTTTTTTTTTATTGAAAATCCTAGTTCTAATTCAAACGATTAAATAAATAAAAATAAGGAACTTAAACGAGTTTGTTTTCCACAAAAATTTATTTTTGGATTTTGGATTGATTTCACTTTTTTGTTTAAGGGAGAACCACCTCTATCATGTTAACGGAAAGTTTCTTTTTTGAAAAGTTTTACATTTCCCTACAATTTTTATTGTAAGTATATTGTTTCAAACGAATTATTGAATATTTTCAGACACTCAAAAAGTAATTGCCTTTACAACTTGGACTCATGATGTAACTTTAATTAAATTAATATTAAATCTAAGTTTTTATACAAGAATCTAATAAAAATTTAAAACTTAAATATTAAAATTTTTTCAAATGTAAATATAATTCTTAAAAACATAAAATTAATACATGTATTTGTTTTTTTTTTTTTGATTATTTTATAGATTAACTTGTATATTTATTCAATTGAATTTATTTATTTTTTTTTTCATTTTTAACCTTTATATGATCAGTCTTCATATAAATATATACAGAGAAAAAAAAGTAATTATATAAAAAACCATAAATAAAATAATGAAAAGTTTTATGATTTATTGATAATATTAATTAATTAATAACTTTATACAACAATCAAATAAATTTATTAAGAACAAATGGATAAGAAGAAAGATGCATTTGTTCAAATAATACGTTCAACAGTAATTGTACTAGAATTTGTCTTTTTTTTTGTAGCTATTTGTTAATATAAAAAATGACTTTATGAAAATTTTAATGCATTGATAATTATAACAAATAGCTAGGAAGATAGATGCAGTTGTTTAAATATTTTTTTAAAGAGTGATTGTACCAATAATAGTTTATTTTTTTTTTACATTTTCTTCTGTACTGAATTTTTTAAGAACAAATATATTATTGTTATTATAATTATATAATTTCCGAACAATATTTAGGCAAGTACTTGTTTTTTTTTCACAAATCCATTTTCTCCCTCTGTCATTAATGTAATTTATGTAAGCTTAAATGGATTTTGCAAAAACTAATGGCAAGAAAAAAGATGCAATTGATTTAATAATTTTTTGAACATCAATTGAAGAAGTTATTGTCATTTTTTTATTTGCACTCTTTTCCGAAGCCATTTAAATATGGTTTATTAAAAAAAATAATCCATGCAATCTTAAATATATTTATCAAATGCAAATGTCCAGAAAAACAAATGTAATTCATTGAATAATTTTTGAAATAATAATTCTACGAGTACTTGTCTTTTAGCAACTCCATCGTTTCTATTAGTCATTTTATCATTAAATAATTGAGGGTCCGGATGCAATAACCGGCCGCACGCTCGAAGCCTAAAGTATCGCGACGTTGTACAGGGAAAAATTGTTGAAAATCATAATTGTTTAAAAAAAAAAAAATATATATGGCCCATTCTAAGCATTTTCACGGGGTTTGCGGCCTGACCCCCTGCGATTTTGTTCATTTTTTAATATGTTGTAGATTTTGGCATTAAAAAAGACACGTATTTTTTTTTTTTTTTTTTGCAATTTTTGAGGGCGCCACTATCGAATTTCACTCCAATTTCAAGATATCTCAAAAAGCCCCTTTTTTATTTTTCTGAATTTTTGATCATAAATTCGAGGACGCAAAACAAGTATTTTAAGCCCTTGTAGAAAGTGGGCACTCAATGCGAAGTATTTTTTTTCGATTTTTGAAATTTTGAAAAAATGATAAAAAACAAATTTTTTTTTCCAAAATTTTTTTTTTTTTTTTTTTTCAGAATTAAAAAAAAAAAAGAAATCGAAATTTACTCTTATGAAATTTCCAATTTCTTCTTAGTTTTCCAGAAAAAACCATTTAACAGACCGAAAGTTGAAAAAAAATTTTTTTTTTTTAAATTTCAAAAATCGAAAAAAAATACTTCGCATTGAGTGCCCACTTTCTACAAGGGCTTAAAATACTTGTTTTGCGTCCTCGAATTTATGATCAAAAATTCAGAAAAATAAAAAAGGGGCTTTTTGAGATATCTTGAAATTGGAGTGAAATTCGATAGTGGCGCCCTCAAAAATTGCAAAAAAAAAAAAAAAAAAAATACGTGTCTTTTTTAATGCCAAAATCTACAATATATTAAAAAATGAACAAAATCGCAGGGGGTCAGGCCGCAAACTCCGTGAAAATGCTTAGAATGGGACATATATAGCCATATATAGAGTGAAATTACCTATTTTTTTTCTAAATAAGATTTTTGTTATTATTATTATTTTAAAAGTTAAAAAAAAAAACGAAAAATTTTTTTTTTTAAAAAATACTTATTTTTTCAAATTTAACTCGTTATATCTTTTTAATAATAGAGATATTGATTTGAAATTTAAGCTGTATATTCAATCCACCTTGGCGAATCTAATAGGACTGTGAAAAAAATGATTTATTCATATTGTTTAAATTTATTTATTTATTGTTTAATGCTGGTCGTGAAATGTGTTTGTCCAACTTCAAACGTAAACTGTATTAAGAAAATTTTAAAATTGACATACTTGTCAGTGACAAAGTTGTTTGTTGGTATATCAAGAAGTTTTTCTCGAATTTTAGAATTTCGTTTTAATAATTGAGCAAGCTATTAATTAATATAAATAAAGCACGAGCTATTGCTATTACTGTATTATGCGCCTATGCACTGCTCTGTCACATGTGGATAGTTCTTCGAGTATTTAAAAATATATATATATATATTCTAAAATGCTTACCCAATAAAATTTCTAATTGTTTAATCAATTTTTCTATTTTATTAATAAACAATACGTACTGTGTGTAGATTTATATATATATATGTATGGATGTATGTATGTATATGAAAAAATATGTATATATATAAATATCAAAAAAATACACACAAAACGCTAATAAAAATTCCAAACTGAATTTCTTACTGTTTTTTTTCTGTCGATTATCTTTTGGTTCTCATATTTTTTTTTTTTTATTCATAATATTGTTGGCATATTGATTCAGAATGCTCTTAAGTATTGTCTTGATAACATATAAATTTTTCAAGTTTTTATTTGTAAAAAGAACATTCGTTTTTCAAGTTAAATCCATTTATAATTATTCAAATTTTCATACATTTCATTATTTAATAATAAATAACATGTCCACGAATAATAACAGTGAAAAGTTATCGAGTCGTAAAAGAGTTAGAAATGAGGCTAGCTGGAAAAAAAATGAAAATTAAAAAGCTAGAAATGAGGTAAGAAATTTTTTTTGAGCTTTTGAAAAAATTATTGATACATATATATTAATCTGTTTATTTATTATATATTTGATTATATTTCTTTATTAAAGTAGGGTCTTGTTAGATAATTATTATATTATATTTTTTTCTTAATATTGTTTAGGGGCAACAGTATATAAATACATGTAATGTAGTTGAAGCACCCAAAAAATACAATTATATTAACTGTTGTTGTTTAAAAAATTGTTCTAAAGAAGTAAATGACTCTTATCAAAAAATATTTTTCAATAACTTTTGGGCATTAGCTTTTGATTATAAATGCCAAAATATAATGTTGAGTGGCATTATGGTTTTAAAAAATCCTTTAGTTGATATTAATTTACAAAATGGTAAACCTATATTTTGAAATTATTATTTTCACTGTATATATAATCGTGTTGAAGTTTGCCAAATTATTACAAAGAAGTAAGCATAGATTTGCTACATTACAAAAAAAAGTATTAAACAGCAAATCATTGCAAGATAACCGAGGAATACATTCAAACCATATTTTAAAATTAACTGATGAATTAAAAACATTAATTAAAAATCATTGCCTGGCATTACCCCACTCAGAGTCTCACTACAGCTTGGAAAAATGCAATTCACTTACTTTTGACTATCCTGAATTATCATTAACAAATTTATATAAATTATTTATTGAATATTATACAAAAGAAACTGGTAATAAAAATACACCCCTTACAGAATCTACTTATTCAAAATATTTCAATCATAATTTAAATTTTCCATTCATTAAACCTCGTACAGATGTATGTAACTTTTGTTATGAAAATCAAAGTAAGCAACAGAAAATGATAAAATAATTAAGCATAAAAATAATGTTAAAAAACATAATGAATTAAAAGATAAAATGATAAATGACAAAGATGCTTTATGTATTGAATTTGATTTTGGTCAGAATTTACCATTACCGAAAATACCTGTATCAGAACAATTTTATAAACGATTACTTTAGCTACATGTATTCAATATTAATGTTTTTAGTAAAAAAAAAAATAGTTATATGTATTTATTCATGAAGGGTAATTTCAAAAAAGGTGCAAATACTATATGCAATTTTCTATATGATACAATCACAAAAGAATTAATTTTAAATTGTTACAATAAAATATATTTACTGTCAGATAGCTGTGGTGGTCAAAACAAAAATTATTTAGTTTTATCTTTTCTTTCACTATTATCGAAAAATTAGAAATTAATATAACACATTTATATCCAGTGAAAGGTCATTCATACTGCTCATGTGATAGTAATTTTGGTATGTATGGACAGAAAAAAAAAAAATAGAAAAAATAAAAAAAGAAAATGATTATGTTGAAATAATAAAAAATGCCAGGAATCCACCTTTTTTAATAATAAAAGATAAAGACATACTGATAACAGACAATGAACTGATTATTCCAGAACAATTAAACATACCTAAATCAATAATTCAAAGTAGGAAAGCAACTAAAATAAAATATTTTGCAAATGGTGAAGTCAATGTTCATCATAGTTATAATGAAAATGAAAAACCAAAAATTTATAATATTTATAATAAAAAGATAACATTTATTGTTCAAGCAACGCCGGACTCTCTGGTTTAAACTATCAAAATAATTACCAGGACTTCTCCCAAGTACTAAGAGGATATCCACAATTTCACTAGGTGAATAATCCATATTTCAATGTTATTTTTATTTTGTTATTTTTATTTTGTTAATTTTTTCTCTTTGTCGTATTTTTTTTATTGTTTTTCGTCTTTTCATTAAGACTAATTTTTGATAGGGTAATGGGTTGGGCATATCAACTTTTGTTGATTGAAAAATATTCTTGAATACAAATAAATGAATTGATTTATGCAGATTTAGGTTCGCTCGTGTGAAAGAAGTGCAGAAGTAACTTTTTTATTCTTAAATTATGATTCTAAGATCCTCAGGAGTTAATTAATTATCCTATAGAAATATCTCCGTAATGGAGATTAATAAAAAATTACGGAGGAAAAATGTTTCTGACGGAAAAAATTACGGAGAAATTCAAACAGACCCTACAAACTCTCACCAGAACACGAAATGCACGCGTGCAAACTAGCGAAAAACAGTAAACCTTTCATTCTGAGCGATTTCGCCGTTTTGAATTTTTTTGTAATTTTTTTTTTTTTTTTTTTGTTTGTTTTTTCGAGTCCTACAACTTTTTCAAATAATATTTTTCGATTGGAAGCATATTTTTCGAGCGAAATCCATTAAAAGGTGAAATTTAGCCAAAAAAAAAGTTGATTTAATCGAAAAATTTTTCAAATAAAAAGTGTTAGTTTTGATGTGAAAAACTGTTTGGTAAAAAAAAAAAGTATAGTTCCTTTTAAAAAAAGTATGTTCATACCGGAAACTCCGCCATTTTAAATTTTTTCGATTTTTCCTATGTCCCCCTCTGTTTCCTACAACTTTTATTTAAACTATTTTTCAATTTGAGCCATATTAAAGAAAAAAAATCCATTAATAGATTAAAATAGGACACCCGGTATATGACTATATATATTTTTTTTTTTTTTAAACAATTATCATTTTCAACAATTTTTCCCTGTACATCGTCGCAATATTTTAGGCTTCAAGCGTGCAACCCGTTATTGCCTCCGGACCCTCTATTATTGACTATATTTCGTAAAAACGTATTTTAAAAAATTCAATGGCTAGAAATATACAGTTGTAATTATAATCTATAGATAAATAATTAGCCAAACAATAATTAAAATCCCGTAACCGTTTGTCTCTTAAAAAAAATTATTTATGTAATTTCAAAAGAATTAATTAAGTAAAAAAGCTAGGAAAAAAAAACAAATAAATAAATAATTCATTGAAATGTTATTATCTATTTTTGCAATTGCATGCTGTTTATAACAATTGTTTGATAAGTATAATTAAAATGCATTTTTAAATAACAAATAGATAGAAAAACAGATATAATTGAATGAGTATTTTTTGTATACCACTCAATACCACTCAATACCCATACCCGCGTCTTAAGATGTTTACACATCAAAAAGAAAGAAAAAATAATTTCAGTATGGCCAACTCAAAATCAGTCAAAATAAATAAATGTCTCAAATTAATATTACAAAATTTATTTTTACACTAAAACGGTGGCTCATATTTATAGTATTTTATATCTATATAATTTGTGGACTGAAAAAATCGATGTTAGGCGCAATAAAAAGAGAAACAAGTTTTATAGGAAATATATTTTTAATTTTTTTTTTAAATTGCTCTGTAAAAAAATAAATGAGATATAAAAATTGATGACGACACAACCTCGAAATTAAAGACATATATAGCTGGCAGGTCTTTTTTTCTTTTCCTCTTTTGTGTTTCAAAGTAAGGAACTTTAACAGAGACCCTACCGGGTCTCAGGATAAAAATAAATATAAATACAATAAACGACTACGATTATTATATCGAATAATATTATTAATATTATTCATATAAATAAAATATCAAATTGATTAGATTAATTTTAATCAAACCCCTGCACCACCTGGTGAAATCACCACCATATCAAACCATATTTTGTCGCGGATATTTTGTCGGAGTTATTTTAACGCGAGCCCAAGGGACGTGTCACCATATAAAAATATAAAACATTCAGCATTTTTCTAAAGTATAAGAAAAATAATACAAAAAAATATAAAAAATAATAAAATTGATTGTTCAATTAAATAAATAAAATTAAGATTCGAAAAAATAAATTAACACAATATTCCCATTAAGGTACATTCTTAGGCAGATTTTGTGAGCGTATCCCTAATAAAAAATCCTATCCTTTAACATTGACATGTTTTCCCATACCAACTTCAAAAAATAAAAGTTTGAAATTTTTATAATTTTTTTTATACGTCAATCGTTTTTTTATTCTGTTAATGAACAATTTTATGCAATATTATTTAATAAGATTCTATTATATATTCATAAAAACAATTATTTTCGAATAGTTATCCATTTCAATATTGCGTTGGACAATTGCTTTTTTTCTTGTCAGTGTGCATCCCTGATTTTTGGATGGCGCTCGCATCCACACGGCTCGTCGGTCACGTCAAGAAGATTAGAAACCAGAAGAATCAACTTCGATGGAAGGGGTAAATATTTTTGGCTTGATATACGTCGTAAATGTAGAGTGCGCCACTTTAGTTATTTAATTGCGCACTACGTAATGCGGTGTTTGTTTATTTCCACACCCCTCAGCTGGCCTTTTTAAAAAATGCATTGAAAAAAAAAATTCAATAATTTTTTTTAATGAATACGACAAGATGCAAAATTATTGATTTTGAATGTCATTTTCAAAGATCAAAAGACTAGAGAGACAAATACAATTAGATAAATGATTTTTTGAAGCTCATTGGCCTATTGCCTATGCTTTCCCATAAGCTGGCTGTGTTACATCATTTCGGTGTAGACAATCTCGTTCCCTAAATAATTTTTTATTACAAAAAGCAAAAAACTAAAGTTATTTAATTAAAAAATTTTATTTCAATAATAGTATCAACTCTAGTTTTTAGCTTTTTTCAAAAATATTATTGTTAAATTTTAGGTATTTATTCAAGGACTTTTTTTTCTATGGTTGGCTAATTGTGACAGTCTAGTAATTTTATAGTTAATAGTTCACAAACTGGGGTAAGTTCCAAAACCTCGTTCGGGTCGGATCTCCAAGATGGCAGTGATTCAGTGTTTAATATTTTTTTTGGTGGCAGCCTTGACAACCTGTTATTTGCTATTATTGATATTGCAATAATAATATAATTGCTATTACTTATCACTGATATATGAAAAAAAATAAAAGACCAATATTATTTTCGTTTGTGTATTGAAAAAATGTAAATATTTATTTGATGATAGTCTGACACTAATCTAGGGATGTGAATAGGGATTTTTGAAGTTCTTATAAGTTTGATTTGAATCACCGCCATCTTGATTCAATCCGAACTAGGTTTCGAAACTTACCCCTGAGGCGCTCAAATATAAATGATGATTTAAGCTGAAAGTTCAAGAAATGAATTATAAATATATTGTTCATGTAATCAATATATAATAATATTGCTTGATAGATGTGGTTTAGAGTGCATCATGCAAACATTGTAACAAAAAATTGAAATTGTTACAAATAAAAATCTTAAATCTTAACAAAAATAAAAACTACTTATATATTACTTTGAATTCTCCTTTGTTAAATTACTCAAGAATGAAGTATTATCAAAAATAAAAATCTACATTATTATTTTTTGATAATTTAAACAATATATATTGTGCAATACCATTAAGTTAAATAAAGTTATCATTTTTTATTTCGTTTAATACATCAGTATATGCATCAAGTGCATGTCTACACTATTCTCAATTTTAACATGAGATAAATAGTGTAATAATTTTAATCTTATTCTTGTACTTGCTGGTAATCTTTCAAATTCTTGTTTAATATCTTTATAATGTGAATTTAAAAATAATGATGAATCGAAGTAATAATATATATGACGGTAATACTAATTACTGTCGTGATAACCAATCAAGCGTATACTAATTGATGTAAAGGCCCTTGTCGACTAGCATAGTTTTTCTAAAAAGTTCTATGGCATAGCGCTTGGGTAGAAATAGTTCAGCCATGATGGCTATAGGGCGGCGTTATAATCGTTTATTGAAATGATTCCAGCTTTACCAACATTCGTAAAATCACAACAAAAAATAATTAAACGCATAAATTTTTTTATTTGTTTACTCTTGTTGACAAATGACAATACGATATTCTGACAGTCAATCAATCAATTAATGTAGACTGTAAACAACTGTAAACAAAGAACAACAAAAAAGAGCTATAAATGCCGCTTTTTTTTTTTTTCTCAAAGTTGGCTGCATCTAAAAAAACGAGTGTGAAGTTAGCAGAACTATGCTCAAAATGCTGCACGCAGCATTTTTCCAGCATAGTCCTCAGCGGCCATTTTTTAGTGAGTTTTTGGTGATATATAGTGACCAAAGTGCTATGGCATAGAACTTTGTTGAAAAACTATGCTAGTCGACAAGGGCCTTAAGTTCATATCAGCTCATTTTACAACTGAAAATCTTGTACCTGCTGATGCTATTATTAATGGTGTTAGTCTTTAACGAATTTTTAAATAATAAATTAAATAATATAATTGAGACAATTTCGTTTCTACAATTGTTGCTATATTTAGAATTAAAATAATTTATTTTTAATAATGTGTGTTGAGTACCTTTGCGTGACAAATAATACTACTTGTAGTATTTACAATGCTTATTCCTTTTTCTTTAGAGTTAGTTTTAGGTTTTCCATAAACAGTTTCAACAGATAATAATTAATAAATGTTTTCAAAAGATGCAAAGACATGTAAATAGATTTATGCATTGTGTACTAATAAATAATAATGATTTTAATAATATATAAAATAATCCGATATTAATATTATCGAATGGCTAAACTAAACTAAACTAAACTTTAGTTTTATGGCCAAATAAACATCAAATGCTGATAATAAAATAAAAATGTCATTTTCTTTGTGTCTTTTTCATAACAAAATTGAAAAAAAAAAAAATCTCAGCTGGCCTTGAGCTCAGGCTATTCGGGTAATGAGCTGGTGCTTTAACCCAAATCCACAAATATTATAATATTCTACAAAAATGTATGTAAGAATATAACTTTCTCAATTTGATCTATTTTTTAGTTTCAATTATATTTTTGCAACGCAGTTCATATACAAACCCATAATAAGAGTGATCATAAATAATTTATTAATATAGGCTTATAAGGGCAGAATATTTGCCCTTTTTAAAATATAATATCATAAATGCAATTCAAAAATATGACAGTTCAAAATGTACACATTTAATTCATGTTGAAACTGAATTTTCTTAATTGAAGAAAATATTCTTCAATCAAACGAGAGTTCTTCTGCTGAACGATTACGTATTTATTTCAAAACTCAATCGAAAAACCTGTTCGAAAAAGTTTCTCGAATCGACAAATTCAATGCTCAGATTTGCATAGAATTAGTTATTCCCAACGAACATATTGAAATAAAAAATAATTTTGGTTAATTTTTATTCTTATATTAATTTTAAAATACGAAATCTTTATATTTAAATTGAACGATTCCTAATTATGGGGATTGAACTTTGTCTTAATTATATCAAATTTTTTCTTGATTGAAAAAAATTTTCTTCATTATGACAAAAATTATTTGAACTACGATAATTCCAACGGTCGACTAAAATTTTCAGAATTGTTCCAAAAAAAAAATATTGAGTTTTGGAAAACTTTGACTCGACACCTTTCGAGGGGGTTGATTTTTTTTTTTTTAAAAATGCCATCACGGGTCGATGTAATCAAAAAAAAAAATATTAGCTATTTTTATAAAATTTTAAGGTGTCCAATTTGCCCTCAGTATCCCCTATATATTTATAAATTTTGATTTAATTTATTTTATTTCATTTTTGTTGATTAAAATGAATTAATTATTGTTATTATATTACAAAGATTTATTATTTCATTTTCTTTTTGTTTATTGAATTAAAATGAATGCTGTTATAATGTTACCAACATAAAAACAAAAATCTGGACTAAAATAAATTAAACAAAATAAATTAATAAACTGAATTATAAACAAAATAAACATAAGCTAGATTTGTTACCAACATAATAACAAAAATCTGGACTTTTGAAATAATTTTAATAAAAACGCAATTTTGAAAAATTGATTTTACTTTAAAAAAAAAAATATACAAGTAAAAAATTTAATTTTTTTTTTATTAAAAAGCTTGATATTAATTTATGGGATCACACTGAATGAAATTTTGATATTGATAATTTATAATATTTAAATTAGTCAATTTAATTTTAGCAAGGACAAAGGTTACCTCTATTTCGTGTATATTAGTCTCCGTAGTGCCTTTTTAATTTCATTTGTTTTTCTAATTGAATATATTTTTTTTCTCGTACTTGACACGAGGCACTACCGTGCCTCTTGATATTTATAAATGATAAATATTTCTATTCATTTTTTCAAAAATAATTGAAATAATCAAATATAACATACTAATATATTTTCTAGTTGTTCTTAATAATCTTTCAAATTCAATAAGTTGATATTCAATGTTTGAAGCTTCTTGTTGAACAGAAGTACCATGATTGATAATTTTGGTCGAATCTTGAAAATTATATTCCAAAACATGAATATTGTCTGTTTGATTTCTAAATTTTGGGTTTGATGTTGTCAAATTATCTCATTTATTTTCATTATTTCCGCATATACTTGTGCTTTTTTACCCCAAAAAATAATGTGCATTCTCACTTGTGAATTATTATTTAATGTAATTGAAAAAAACCAACTTGGTTGTCCTGGAATTGACTTTATATTCATGATTGCATTAACAAAACCTGTTATATCACGAAAAAAAAAATTAATAAATTAGTTTTTATAGTAGGAAAATAAAATTATATATTAATTTTAATATTAAAATATACTAACACATATTTATCACCGGTTCGAAACTCCGAAATTTCTTCATCAGATGTGAATTCGTATTACATTTTCCCGTACAACAACCACGTAACAACCAAACAAATCTAAAAAAATATTCTGTATGAACAATTTGTTTTTGTAAATTATAAATTATAAATTATAAATTATACAGTGAAACCTGTGAATGTTACATTGGGAGAAGGGGATATGGAATTGCTTAGCTTCTCCTATTCTTTTTTCAAATTAAAAAAGAAAGACGAGAACTGACGAAGATGAGGCCCGGTAAGGCGAGGTAAAATTGATCAGGCCACATCGAAAAATAAGAATAATACACAGCAAGAATATATGTATATATTTTATTTTTATGAATTTTATTGATTTTTGTTTTATTTAAACTTTTACATGTACATAAATAATGACATTTTAAAGTTAGGTACTCTGGCTATTAACGATAAACCTATATACAATTAACACACAACGCCATGCAATGCCGTATACTTTATGTGATACAGACGCTGGCTAAGCGTTCTATTTCTGTCTTACTTATTTTTATTTAGTATATGTGCCAACGCACGAGTGCTGAAGGGGAAGCATTTCTTACACCCGAAGCATTTCTTACAGCCGAACGTTGCATCCGAATATGCCTGATTTGTTTCCACTATCCAACGATAAGAAGTCTAACTTCAAAAAAATACCAATCATTTTCGAAAGAGGATTACTGTTATTTTGAAAATCGACTCGTTGACTTCCAAATGAAAAATTTGAAGGTTCAGAAATTTAGGAACCAAACTTAAATAAAGAATCATTTTATTTGCAGAAACTTCGTTTTGTTCCTGTTAAAAAATATTTTTTCATTGATGGTTAAAATAAATATGGATATTTAGTAAATCTTGAATGAATAATTTCCAGATTTGAGAATTCACTGTTAATTATTAAGACATGTTGATATTTAAGAACGGTTTGAAAATTTTATTCAATATTTTTTTTCTGAATTGCAAAAATCTATCTTTTGCATCTCGAAACTATGCTATTTTTCAACATTAATAAAATCATTTTGAATTAATTAATAGATCAATTCTGTGCAATTTATATATTGGGATTTAAAGCAATTTTATGATTCTTACATTATTTCTCATTTCCTAGAATGGAAAAGATTCTGTGGTTTTGTAAGATTATTTATCTTCGTACAAGAAATTATCTTGATTAAAAAAAAAAATGAGTAGCTTGTTTTAAAATTTTTTTTTCCTTATAGGATGATTTATGAATTTACAATGAATTTTTCGGGTTTTCCCAGTATAAACTAAATGGTTTTTCATTATATATAAATTTCATTTGAATGTTTTAAATACATTCTCATTTTGGGTGTTGAAATATTCAATGAAGGGCTATTACACCTGTATTACAATTTAATTTCAACCAATGTATTCATTTACCTGTATTACTTAATTCAAGTTTCAATATTATTCTTTTTTTTTTTTTTTTTGTTAAAACAGTATTTTTCTTTATTTCAAATATTTTTTTTAAACGAAAAAAATTTCTTTATCCAAGAAAAATTTTTACCGGAAAAATCTCAAAATTTCCTCAGTGTAGCCGTTTATCATTAACCATGAATAATTATTATTAGTAATATTTTAATGTCTTCTTTCATTGTAATAATAATGAATATTTTTACGATACAAATTTGATTTCATTAAATTCCAAGTTACATTATTAGAATTTAATTATTATTTTAAATGAATATGTGAATGAATTTGTTGTGTGTTGTGTGCTCAAGTATGTTTAAAACACAAGTGATTATGTTAGACCACGGAAAATTGTCCAACACCCGAAATTAAAATCTTAGAGAGGATTTTTGGTCAAGATGAAGAGAAGGAGAAAAACTGATGACATTACGTCATGTTCTTGCAATAGACTTTTATTTTTATTTTAATTTTCAATTCTATTTTAACGATCTTGGAAATCCGAGCATGCAAGTCGTAATTCCGAAAATTTAATATATTTAGTTTAACTATTTTTTAAAGCTTTGGGTCAGGTTACCTTTTTTCTAAGATTTGAACATTTTGTTTTTTACGAGTCAACATTATTTATTATATTTATTTTTATTACCCTTAACGAATTTATTAAAAAAGGCCAGAACTCGCTCTGTTCGTTTTGTCATGAGACTTCATGTAGTTATTTAATGTATTCGAATATGTACGGGTGGCCAGTCTATACTATCGAATAACAGACTCCCACATGTGTCTCATGCCAATCTATTGTGTGCGGGCAGACTTAATGTTTTAGTTAAAGATTCATGAATTTTTATGAATGCAGTATGACCTATAGTCTTCTCGATGACTGGACAACACATGTTGAATTTGTTTCAAGATATAATTTTATTTATATAATCAAACATTGTCTACTACGCAAGTAGTGTACATAGGACAGTTCTGGGACACCCCCCGCTGAGCCACCCCCCTCCCCCCCGCGGTTTGATAACCGCGAGGGGGGGTCTTTAATTCGTGGTTTTATCCGTGGTGTAATCCGCGGGTCAGCGGGGGGTCGCGGGAGAGGTTTGATAACCGCGGGGGGTCTTTAATTCGCGGTCTTATCCGATGTGTGATCCGCGGGTCAGCGAAAGGTCGCGGGGAGGGGTTATTTCGTGGTCTTACTCAAGGTGTCATCCGTGAGAGGAGGGTGCAATTATTATTATTATTATTTATCCGCCATTTTAAAATTCGAATGCCGCCATTTTTAATTTTCAAATTCCGCCATCTTTAATTTTGAATACCTATGCTGCCATCTTTATTTTTTTAATGTTACTACTTGTATATTTTTCTAACTTTGAAAAAAAAAATTTTTTACCTTGACCGGGATTCGAACCCGAGTCTCCACCACGGAAGTTCAATGTGCTACTTACTCAACCATTGAAGCTTAGCGCTACTTTGTCAATACATTTGATCATTATATCTACATTTAATGATTTCCTTAGTTTGACAAGAAAGAAAAAAATTTGTTTTAATGGTGTTTTGAACCTTTTTAAGTTACACTATTGAAACAAATTCCGAAAGTATTATGCTATAATGAAAAGATATTATATTTAAAATAAACCTTCGATAGCTCAGTTGGTAGAGCAATGGACTGTAATTGGTTCGATTTATTAAAAGAGTTATCCATTGGTCGCTGGTTCGAACCCGGCTCGAAGGATATTTTTTTTTTAATCGAATTTATTATTTCCTAAAAAACGTCATTACCGATGGATGTTAATTTGATATTGAAGTTCAACTTTTGTAAATCATTGCGCTAGCAGTTTTTCGAAAAGTGGGGATGATTCAATTTAAGTGGACCCATCATCAAAATTTTTAGTTAATTTCACAAGAGTTTAGTGAGAAAACATCTCATAAAAAAAGTTTTAAAAAAAAAATGTCAGCATTCATTGATTTTCAAGGTTTTCAAGAAAAGCAAGGTTTATTCGTATTAAAAGAATTAGCTATTGAACCATTAAGTTCTAAAATGAAACCAAAAGCAGTAATATTCAAACCACCATGTGATAGAGCATCATTAAGTGAAAAATATCAAGAAACAGTATCTAATTGTGAAATATATCATCATGGAATATCATGGGAAAATGGCACTGAAGAATACACTAATCTTACAAATATCATTAGTGAAGAGATTATTGGAAAATTTAATTATTTGTTCGTCAAAGGAGAAGATAAAAAAAAGTGGCTAACTCTTATACTTTCTTACAATTTACCAACAGTTTTCAACTTGGAGGATTTAGGATGTCCTGATATAAAAATACTTGAATCTAATCATCCAGCTATGAAACATGAATCAATGCATTTAAATAATGCATATTATAAATGTTCAGTTGAAAATGCACAAAGATATAAATCATGGTATAGCAAGACTTTTTCAATGAGAGCCAGTTTATACAAGTCCATAGCGCATTTTTGTGCTGTAGCAAATATAAGTGATTTGGATGAAGCAGAAATTACAACACTTCCATTACCAATAATTATAAAATTTGCATCGCATCAAATTGATGAAATCTGGAAGAAATCATCGGAAGAACAGCAGATGAAACCTTCAATTTTTGGATCAAGAAAATGCAAACAACACCCTTTGCAAAGTAACTCAAATAAAGATAGCGATGAATGTGGTCTATTTCTTCATGTTGCTATAAAAGATTGTTTAAAATGTAAAGGAATGAATAATGAACAGTTTTGTTAATTTAAGATAAATAAATGAATAAATAAATACATTTAAAATAATAAAAATTCTTCTTTTTAATTTTTCAATGTAATATAGTAAATAAGTTGAACCTATGTAAATTTTCATAAATTCTATATTTAAGAGAAGATAAAACATGATAAAACAGGTAAAAACTAGTTTAAACTTTGGAATGTGTTCTGAGAAAAACTTTCTCTTCATCAGGAGATTTTTCAATTATTTCTTTTATGAATAAAAATACAATAGGAATCAATCTTTTTA
The DNA here is from genome assembly GCA_011426435.1 of Lysiphlebus fabarum. NCBI lineage: Eukaryota > Metazoa > Arthropoda > Insecta > Hymenoptera > Braconidae > Lysiphlebus > Lysiphlebus fabarum. The sequence goes on from WSYQ01000576.1 coordinate 41,622, forward strand.
GAACAAGTTTAGACTTGAATGGAATATTTTCCTTTTGTTATATTTTTTCACAAAAGAATATTTGTTTAAACAGTAGGGAACAAATTTTGAGAATAAGAAAATATTAAAATCCTAACCTAACCAATCACAGTGTTTCCTTTCTATTTGGATAGCTACTCAACCAATGAAAAAATCAGTTGGTAGGAGTAACATAATAGTGGGGGAAGAATGTTTTAGTATAAAGACCAGTGTTTTCCATGTCTATCATCAAAAAAGTTTTCTTTAAAAAGACTAAAGGGGCCCTTTAGCAGTGGAACTAAGGATCTTCCTTATTAAGTTAATAAGTAAAGTTAACGATGTCAACTAGTAATCTCCTCTTAGCACACACAACTAGACTTAACGAGTCACAAACAAAGATCTTAAATGTTGGATTCGGGAAAGAGAATGATATAACTATTCAAATTTGTGATAATATTTCAAAAAAAGAAGTTTTATTCCTAATAGATACATGGGAAATTTTTTTGAATAAATCTAAATTTATATCATCATGGTTTTCGGCTACTGAAAATACTAGTGAATTAGAAAAAAAATATTCAACAATTAAATGCATTGATATTGAAATAATTTTTGATTACTCACACAACACAAGATCTGTTGTTTTCAAGCAAGAAAATAGTAAAATAGTATTGCTTGAAAACTCAATGAAAGAATTAATGAATAAAAGACCCTGGATCAGATACTGTATAAAAATTCTAGAAACTATACCTGCAGTCCAATACAATTATGCTATTGTACGTTACTTACATAGATGTCTAAAACTGGAAGTTTTTGTGGTATTCCCAGAAAAAGGCTTTTTGAAACGAATGTATTTGGATAATCATCAAGGATTCGCTTCGTCGATTCAAAAATATTCATTATTACCGCCTACAATATTATTTTTTGAATTATATTTTATTGAATTATTGATGTTTAATTTTGATCAATTATATCACGATATAAAAAGAGGTGTTGTAAGACGTTGGTAACATTTATTTATCAATTTGCACGAATGGATTATTACAACGACCGGATTTATTGATAAATGACAATAATGATAAAAAAAAGTCTATACATATAAATTTTAATTTTTAGTTTAATATAAGGATTATTAGATCTAGATAAATTTTACGAAAAATTAAAAACATGATGAAACAGGTTAAAACTAGTTTGAACAATGGAATTCAATCAATTAACCATTCTGAGAAAAACTTTCTTTAATTTGTGAGATTTTCCATTATGAAAATACAATAAAATTAATCCCTCAAACCAAGTTTGAACTTGTTTAAACAGTAGGGTGCAAATTTTCGGAATTACAAAGTTTCATCCCTTCCATAATATATATATATAATTCACCAATCACAATGTTCTCCCTTCCACTTTTTACTGCTGCTCAACCAATGAAAAATCAGTTGGTAGGAGTAACATAATAGTGGGGAAAGAATTTTTTAGTATAAAGACTGTTGTTTCCAAGTCTATCATCAAAAAAGTTTCCAAAACTAAACGAGCGCCTCAGCAGTGAAACTAAAAAGCAACCAACAAATCAAGTAAGTTTATACAATTCTTCAAAAAAAATATTGATTTTTATATTCGAAATATTTGAACATTATTGAACATTATTGCGTTTTTGTTTAGGAATAAAATGGGTTTTCCTAAAGCAAAATTACTTTCCAAAGGTAAACAACGTAGATCTTTGAATGATTTACAAAATAATACAGTTTACCACATAACAAAAGTCAGAAAATTTATTGGATCAAAGTTTGGTGCAGCACTAACGGCTGAAATTGATGGTCAATACTATGTGTATTTACCAAAAAAATATGCTGAACATTTCAACAGTGATGAACAAGAATTCAAAGAGTTGGATGAAGCAGCTGAAAAAGGTGTTTTAACTATTGTTTGTACTAGTGAAAATAATAGAAAAGAAATAACATTAGAAGATACTGTAATAAATTACGATGATATTAATATTATGGAATAAGAAATTAAACCTTAAAACTAGTTTATCTGTATATAAATGGAGAAATAAAAAATCAAAAACTGAATTTAAAGTGTTTATGTGTTATTTATTTTTTTAAAAAAAGCTTATTTTTAATTTACATTTTATTCAAGTCAACTTATGTACTAAACCGCTTATTGGTCTATACTCAATTATTTTATCATGTAAAATTAAGCAAAATGCAGTCGTTCCTCGAGGAAAGTTATATTTTGATTCAAATTCTAAACGTACATCAACAGCACCAGTCTTTAAAAACTCATTTTGTTTACTACAATCAATCACAATTAATGGTGCTTTTGTAATAAAAGTTGCCTTTGGCATTAAATCTATCTTTGAGCCATAGTAAGACTCAGCGAAATTAGCGTACATATCATATAATATCGAAAATTGATTTTTTTCAATATCAAGATTTAAATTTCCATAAGGGAAAATCTGTGAATTTAGATATAGCTTAACATTTGTTATTTTACAATGATCAAAATATGTTATATCTTTATCCCAATCAGTTTTTCTATCTGTTTGAAAACCAAGAATAACATAACGTGGCTTTTCCAGTTGAGTCGCAGTTTTTACAGTCCATATATGATGTGTAGTTGTCGGCAGCAATGGGTATTCATATAAATCCCAACTTCTAAATCCCATAGAGATAGTTGGATCTTTTTGTATATATTTCATCATCTCGATTTTGTTCTTATTTGATAACTTTAAATATGGTACAGGCCATTCAATTTTTGAAATTTTCAAATCAAACTGTGAAGTACTAGCTGCATTTCCCACGACACAAAGCAGTGCATTCGAATCAGAACAAGATCGTACCATAATTAATTCATGTTTAACATTTACAATTATTTTTTGATAATCTTTAGCAAAACCAAAAATTCTTTTTAAAGGTATACATACATCAAAAAATCCATTGTCATTTATTAACTTTATATCATTATCATGAAGTCCTAACCATCCTTCGTTTTCATAATTCATTCTGTGATCCAGAGATAAATAATTTTTCATTGTGGATGATATACCGACATTTCTGGATTTATCAATTAAAACCCCATTCAATTCATAACGTATTTCATCAAATAAAAAACATATTGCATTATTACCAATCTTATAACAGGATCTACTTGTTGACCTTGACCTTGATCTTTATCTTTTTTTTTATCTGATTTTTTCGATAATTGTCTACTTATATGTAAATAACTTTTTGATGGTAAAACAAACAAGTCTTGATTTTGTATTGATATTCTTATTTCATCATTATTCTCAAAATTATTTGATCCGAATGATTGATGTGCGTGCAGCTCATAATCAGATATATCATTGTTGAATTGAACAGGTGTGTTGATATCGAGTATATTTCCATCACTCATGTTGACGAGTGAAACAGTTGAAACAAGTTATATTTATCCAATTGAAGTTCCAAAATTTTTTACTTTTAGTCCTAGACTTTGCAGATATTTTATGTTCTGAGGTGTCAACTTCTTGACTGCTTGATTCAGACTGACTTGAGATGTCCATGATGCGTTGTTTTTATACGTTGGTGTCCTTCTTTTTATAGCATGCGAATTGAATGCAATTCCCATATTATGATTTTAGATGTAAGGTAATTGTTATTGTTTCACCACGAAAATTTACTAATCTTCCTTTCTGATCTACAATTTTTAATTGTAAATGATCAATTGTTTTCACCGAAACTGGTAAATAAATTGGATTTGCTGGTACTTCAATTATCTTATAACCTGGTGGTACAGATGGAAAAAAACTATGTATTGTATGTACTTTTTGATTATTCACATAAGCACCCGTTGTGATGTTGCACTCTATTCTCAACGAATTTGTCTTTATAATGTTGATTGGAAAATCTGATTGATGTTTTATATCAGCTTTTAAATTTTTTGATTCAAATCCTAGTAACGATGCTGGTGAATTTGGTATTGTAAAATCAATGTCATTAATACTTTGAATATATGAATGTAAAGTATTTTTATTATATGTCAATGAAATACCATATGTTTCAAAATCTCGAGCAATATCATCTATTTCATAACTACCGGTTGGTATTGTATGTATAGTTGTGATGCCACTATTTGCATTAGTAAACTTGATTTTGTTATTATCAGAATCAATATTTGGTATTGAGTTGAATGATAAAAAGGAAGTAAGGGCTAATGAATAACTTTTATCACTTGATAATTGAATTGGCGGAAAATAATCAGTTTCTAAAACTGAAGAGTTACCAGTTAACGTTAAAGTTAATGTATCATTCATGTCTGTGGTTAATGAATAACTGATGGAGAAAAAAATATTTTCATTCTTTTTATAGCTTATTAGCAAAGAATGCAAGACATAAATGTCCGCAATTATATGTATTCCAATCTTGATATCGTTTATAATTAAAATTGATGCTACCAACATTAAGATAGCAAACAAGATCTTTCGGTGGTTGTAAGTTGCCAAAACTATCAATGTATATTGCTAAATTTTGATTGAGTCTTTTATATGCTACCCAATGTGTTCCAGGATTTTTTTTATCATCTAAATTAATGACTCCACACTCTTGTTTCCATGGTCCATCTTTTGGCATATCATTACGCATAAAAACTCCACGAAAATTAGCAATTTTTAATTTTTTAGCAAATTGTAAAATATCACCGTCGGTTAGAGCTCTTTGTGGTAGCATCAATTGAAGTTTTTTGGAGACAGATAAAGTCCCATTCCACTCTTATGAGGTGACAAATATAGTCCTTTTCCAATAGCTATTGATTCCATCATTTTATTATGTCTCATATTTTCATTCAATTGATCTTTACTGGACTTTACTGCATTAATAGCTTTAACAACACCAGAAGCTCCACCAACTAAGCCACCTAATGCAGACATAGCTGAGAAAATTAGTATTGAAAGCGGTGATGCTCCACCAATATGCTTAGCAACTGGTAAAACTCTTGGTAAAGTAATAGCTTTTTTACCACCGTTTGTTTTAATTGCTTCTTTTGCACCTTTTAATGGTGATTTTATTGCAATAGATGAACTATTTGTCCCTTTCATTGCTTGCTTTGCTGCTTGAACTATTTTTGAAAATGTTATTTTTTTTATTTTCTGAATTTTTTTCTTATTCTTTTTCTTGTTAGTGCGAATTTTACGTTTTAATAACTTTCTACCAATTTTCTTTTTTGTTTTTTTTATTTTTCATTGTAGATGATAATTTCGTTTTTTTACAACATTTTTTTTTATTAACACAACCCATACCGAATTTTGATTTTACTTTCATAGCACCTGTAACAAATGTAGCTGCAGCTCTTTCACCTAAACTTGCGTCTTTAGAAAAGATACGTTTAGCTGCTTCACGAGCTAGAATATTGTCTGCTGCGTTTCTTGCTTTTATATCGTTTCGATTTTTGGAATAAGCAATGTCGTGATTTTTACAAGCTGCATCCAATGGATTAATTCCTGGATCACCTCTAGCTAAACGTTTTTCTAATTTAGTTCCTGGTCCACAATATGAGTAACCAGGAAGATGAAGTTCAAATGGTAGCTTGTTGATTAGGTTATTAAGTATCCCTTTTCCACGATGTTTTTTTTTTTCTTTTCATTAGATGTATGCTCAATCATAGTTGTGTATAAACTGATTGAAAAACTATAAAATACCGCAATTTATACGATTTAAGCTCGGTAATCATCAAGATGGAATATCAGAAACAAGCTCTAAAATTAACAGTGTTAAATATTAATAGAATAACATCTAAAAGTGGTGATGGTTTTATAGAAAAAAGACATGGTGATTTATTACCAAATACAATACGTTGTGCAATAATTGGAGGGAGTAATTGCGGTAAAACAAACGCATCAATGAGTTTAATTGTTGATCCGAATGGTTTACGTTTTGCAAATATTTATATTTATAGTAAATTATTATATCAACCAAAATATCAATATTCAAAAAAATTATTGGAACCGATTGAAGAAATAAATTATTATAAATTTTCGGATAATGATCAAATTGTGTCAGTTGATGAAGCAAAACCAAATTCATTATTCATTTTCGATGATGTAGCAACTGAAAAGCAGGATCATATAAAAGCATTTTTCTGTATGGGAAGACATAAAGCTGTCGATTCATTTTATTTATGTCAATCATATGCACGTATTCCTAAACATTTGATACGTGATAATATTAATTTTTTAATTATTTTTCCACAAGATGATACTAATTTAAAACATATACATCATGATCATGTTAATATTGATATGGAATATAGTGAATTTCGAAAAATGTGTATAAATTGTTGGAAAGAAAAATTTTGTTTTTTATGTATTGATAAAGATAGAGATATTGATAAAGGAAGATATAGAAAAAACTTTGACTGCTTCATAACTATAAAAAACAAAACAATTTGTTGATTTTTATTAGTTATCTGTGAATTTTCATATAATCAAGATGCCTCTCAGTAAGCAAGAGCTTATTGATGAAACTAAGTTTTTGAGTGAAATTGAAAAAGTACAAGATGTTATACGTAAAAAATATCAAATGATAAAATTAGGTAAAGAAAACATTGCTGATGTTGCAAATGAATAACTTAAACCTGTTGTTGAACCATTAAAAAAATTGACTGCACAATTACCATCAAACATCTCAAAACCATTATTAAATAATGACTTGAATATGAATGAAAAAACTGATTCTGTTATCTCTGATAACTATGATAATGATGTATCACTTGAGCAAGATATGGATTATGATACTGCTAATGAAGAAACATTTATCCAAGATGAATCAATGAATGATTTATGAAACGAATATCTAGAAAAAATAAATAGTTTACAATGGGATAAAGATTATGGTGTAAAAAAACTAAAATCAGACTATAAAATAGGAAATGCTACGATATCATTCAGTGATGATGAAATAAATATTTTAAATACATCATACAAAATAACACCTGGATTAATGGAATTATTATTCATGAAATCACCAAATAAAAAAAGTATTACTGATATTGATGAAAAAAATTATTATGACATTCTTAATAATACAAATGCATTGTATAAATATCATAAACCTACTTATCCAATAAAAAATTCAGCATCAAGGAAGTTTATAGATTTTATTGAACGTCATATTACTAATAATCAACATTATGGTAATGGATTATTACCGTCAGCTATGACTATTCAAAAAAATATTCCATCAAAACTTGATTATGTTTATTGGGATGATCCAAATGAACTCGTTGATCGATTACGATTATTAGTCGCATCACGAGGAGCTGGTAATTCAAGTCATGATAATGAAATAGTATCAATTATTGAAGAATTAAGAGAAGGTGGTTATATATTTTAAAAAATTATTCATTTGTTTGTGTTTACCACTTGAAGAAAAATGGCAGAATTTAAAAAAGATGTTGTGCGTGAATTACATGCACCTGCAAGAAAAAATTTTTTAAGACGAAAAGTGGATATTCGAGATAAAGATGAAACATGGCAAGCTGATCTTGTTGAAATGATTGAACATTCAAAAGTTAACTCTGGATATAATTATATTTTAACTGTTATTGATATTTTTTCAAAATTTGCTTGGGCTGTTGGACTTAAAACAAAAACTGGAAAAGAAGTGTCAACTGCAATGGAATCAATATTTAAACAAGGACGCATCTGTAAAAATCTTCATGTGGATCAAGGAACAGAATTTTATAATTCAACATTTAAAACAATGTTGAAAAAATATAATGTTCATATTTATTCAACATTTACTCATTTAAAAGCATCAATAGTTGAACGATTTAATAGAACACTAAAAAATAAAATGTTCTTTGAATTCAGCATGCAAGGAAATTATAAATGGTTAAAATTATTACCATTATTAATTGAAGAATATAATAATACGAAACATCGCACAATTAAAATGAAACCAGTTGAAGTTATCGGAGAAAATATAAAAATTATAAAACAGACTGTATTTAATAGCTTCAATCATTGTTATGTGAAAATAAAATTTAAAATAAATCAACATGTTAGAATAAGTAAATATAAACATGTTTTTGAGAAAGGATATAAGCCGAATTGGACAAATGAAATATTTACAATGACTAAAATTAATAAAACATCGCGAGTGACATATAAACTTGAAGACTATCAAGGAAACCCTATTCAAGGATGTTTTTATACTGAAGAGCTGCAAAAAGTCCGTCATCCTGATATTTATTTAATAGAAAAAGTTTTAAAAAAACGAGGAAATAAAATATATGTAAAATATCTTGGATTTGATAACAGTCATAATCAATGGATCAATAAATCAGATTTTTAAAATTAAAAAAATGTTTTTTTTTTTATTTATAATTTACATTATTTACATTAGTTACATTATTTTATTTATACAAGTTTTGATTTAAACATACTTTGACTAAAACATCTCTGTTCTACATGTTTATAACCCCAAGGCAAAGTATCCGTTTCACCAATTATCAACTGACGTTTATCATCTTCCCAACTCAGAGCTATTTTTTCAGTTGTTCTTGTCGTTACTTCATGTTTATGAGATCTTATGATATTTTGTTGTTTTTTTAAAATAACATGATTAATTAAACAATTTTTATAATCATCAAAAGTTATTTGTCTAACAGTTGATCTTTTTACACCCTTTGCTCTCATATGAACACGTTTTTTTATTGAATTATTTTCATCAGCTATAATATACGAGTATAATTTACTTCGTAAACCTATGAATTCTTTCATTATTTTTCCATTGTTTTCATCTTTCATAATACCAATAACTTTTTTATTTTTCAATGGAATTCCATATCGATTATTTTCAGGATAATCAGATGTATCAAATTTATCTGGATTATTGCGTATTAATTTATAAGGATTATGACTAAATATGTGGTAAACAGCAGAATCAGTATCACCATATAAATACTTAACTTTATCTCCATATTTTGGTTTTATAAAATTATAATGGAAATCATACATATATGTTTTTGACATTTCCAAAATAGAAAATCCAAGATAAATTGGTTTATCGAAAAGTATACTTGTTGGTTTCATCTCAATTATAACAAGATCATCAATGATTAAGTGACTATGGAAGTTTGGCTTTGAGATATAAAATCTTGCTCCACCTTTACCACCATATTTTTGCACAAGTTTTATGGATTTACGAGTTCTTACAGACTCTAAAGTTTTTCCATAAATTGCATTGATGAATAATTTTCTAAGATCTTTTTCAAATGCACTACGAGCTTGTTTTCGTAACTCTGTATTTAGATCAATATATGGTTTAAGCCATGAACTTTGTTCAAATTTGAGAACACGATGAACTTTAGAAATAATCATTCCTAAAGAACAATATTGTTTCAAATTCCTATAATGAATAACATAATTTTTTTTATTGTCTAGAGTTGCTAATAATTTTGGAGTTTTACTGGTTTCTAGAGGTGGTTTTTCGCGTACTGGTGCTAATGGAAAATCTTTATGATGATGATGTAAACTTGCAGGATAGTCTAAATCAACTTCAAGAATGTATCCGCATTTTGAATTATCAGCAATTGAATTCAATGTTGACACATCAAAGTTATCAATCCATTGAAATTTACATGTTGGGAGATATTCCCTCATTGCAGCTCCATACATATTGTTCAAGTCAAAATACATTAAAAATGACTCTTCTTCTTCAAGATTATATTCACTCCCCATATATCGATTATTAGCTCTTCCATATCGATTTGAGACTTGTGATAAACCACCTCTTATACCTTGCTCAATAAACAACATCATTTCAGGATCAGTTAATAATTCCAGTTGAATCTGAGTTTATCTTAACATTGCACTGAAACTAAGTCCTGGTAGCGTATAATAATGTGCTGGATCTAACTTATATGTACTTAAACAATCAGCTCTAAAGCTTTCAAAAACATCAGCTAAAAGAGCAACATCAGTCTGTAAGTATTAATCAGAATATTCTCCAAGTGTTTTTATATTAAACTTTTGCCAAACATTTAGAGCATGTTCATATGCTTCATCTGAAATATTTTCTTCATTTAATTTTGAATAAAATTGATCTTTTGATGGAAGTGATGTGTCATTAAATTTTTCCCATTTATCAAGATAATCATAGGGAAATACTCCTTTCTTTGTAATTAAATTGAATTCATAATCATTTTTGCATAGACTTTTGTTATTAATTTTTTATTATCATCTAAATTATTTGATAATGAATCTATGGAACTAGCCATAAATCTATATGAGTCGATGAATCTAAATTTTATTCTGGTACCTTTAACATATTTTGTAAATGAAATATATCTTTCTTTATTGATTCCAAGTATCTCAATTTTACCTCGAAACTGGTTTTTCAATTTTTTGATGATAAAATGTGCATCATAGCCTGTAAGATTATGAAATACTACAGGGATGATACATGATTCTTGATAATTTATATTGCATATTTGATGCGCGGCACCTCTAAACTCTGAGGCCCAATGAGAATGATCGCGCACTTTTACGTCATTTTTCAATATCTTTACGTAATGAAATAATTGTAGAACGAACTTCATCATGATTTGTGTCCTGTTGTAAACGTTCAACTGTTTTCCGATATTCCTCTCGATATATTCTGTGTTGTACATATAAATCCATTTTATTTTAATAATTGATTAGTTAACCTAAATGACAAGAAAAACATTCAAAAATGATCTAGAATTGCAAAGATATCGATGGATTACAAAAAATTTTGAGGTTATGTTTCATTTATAGAAAACTAATGACCTGCTGCAAAAAAAATATTATCGTAGAATGATAGCTAGTGGAAATCTAAGGATAAATGATCGAGAATTGCAAAGATATTGATGGATTACAAATAAATTTTGAGGTTATGTTTCATTTATGGAAAACTAATGATCTGGTGCAAAAAAAATATTATTGTAGAATGATAGCTAGTGGAAATCTAAGGTTAGCTTGGAAGAAATTTTTGAAAAAATATCTATGGATTATAAAAAAATTGATTGATTATTAAATTGAGATTAAGACTTACCTGATATTATGTATGAATACCACTTGGCAGCAGATCACAATGTGTTGTAAGAATGAGTAGGAAGCACTGTCAGCATTATAGCAACATCCCCCTTTTTTCAGGATCACTAGCGACATCATCGCAATTTTTAGTAACCACAATCACATTTTTACAAACTACTAGCGATACTCACAAAATGAATGGAACCAAAAAAAGTGAGAGAACTATGTAGCTGAGACAAAATGATTCTAACCAAAAAAAAAAAAAAGATTGAAAAAAATTCTTTAAGGTTGTTTCTGGAGATTTGAAATTGCAACAGAATTTTTTTAATTTTGGTCTCATTTTTTAATGAAATAATTATCTATATTGTCAATTTTTTTCAATTTTTTGAGATATTTACTGTCAAAGTTGACAACTTTAATACACAAGCTATAGGCATTACCTCATATTTTGATCAGTAACAGTAAAAAAAAATTTTTGGGGACCCGAACATAAAATCTAGCGTTACGGTATAGGGGGGGGGCCCTCAAGAGCAAATATTAATTCGACTGACGGTTTAAGAATCAACCTTAAACAAATCGATATAAAAAAAAGTGACAAGAAAAGATGAGGATAGGGATTAATAAAAACAATAAAAAACAATATATATTTCGAATAAGTTTATTTTTTAAAACAAAATAAAATCTTCCAACCACATCGGAAGTCTACAAATCCTACCTCTCATAGAAACTTCACGTGGTAGGTAGCAATAATTGAAATAATCAACATTCTCGAACCGTCCAATCAACTCCTCCGGATCGAGAATTACAGTGTCAGCATCATCGTCATCATTATCATCATCGTTATCATTATCATCATCATCAGCATCCTGATGTTGCTCCACTTTTATGAGCATATCTTCATCATACTCATATTTAGGCTCTTCTTTTTTGACTGAAAAAAAAAATCAAAGAATTTATAAAATTAAAAATTTATAAAATTAAAAAATTTATAAAGAATTAAAAAAATTCAAAAATTGAAAATAATAAAAAAAACTTGAAAAATTCCTAAAAAAATCAAAAATGTATAACATTAAAATTTTATAAAATTTATAAAAATCAAAAATTTATAAAAAATTTATCAAATTTATAAAAATTTGAAAAAATTTTATAAAAATTTAGAATGTATAAAAAAAAAAAAAATTAGAATGTATAAAAAAATAATAAATTTATAAATTATTTACCTTTGATTGGCATCAAAAAATCTTCATCATCCTCGTAAACGTGATCACGCGTGTCCCTTACTAAGTGCAACTCTCCTCCAGGAGTTGACATGGGTGCTGTAGACGTCCCCTCTGAAAAAATATTACCAGGGTAATCAGGCTCTACTCCAGGAGTTGCTGCAGCAGAAGGATGGAGTATCTTTTTTCGGAATGAATTTCTCAGAAATTAAATAATATATATAATTAATAAACAAAAAAATATGGAGACTTGTTTGAACACGTGCGAGTGATGCAATTTTTTCTCGCGAACGTGTTCTAACTAACCTTATTTTCTTATTACTTTCCCTCTATTTTATTTAATATATTAATTTATAGGTTTTTGTGATATTTTTTTTTCACAAACATGTTTAAAAAAGAAAAAATATGACAAAAACCGATAAATTAATATATTAAATGAAAAGGAAAAATAAAATAGAGTGAAAGTAATAAGAAAATAACAAAGAAGATTAAAATAAGGTTAGTTAGAACATGTGTGTGTGATGCAATTTCCTCACGCACATGTTCAGGAAAAAAATAAAAACCACAACCAATAAATAAAATAAAATAGAATAAAATAAAATAGAATAAAATAAAATAGAATAAAAATAGGTTGAAACATGTGCAAATGATGCAATTTTACGCACATGCTCAGGGAAAAATAAAAAACCACAACCAATGATTAAATAAATAGAATAAAATCGAATAAAATGAAATAGAGAAAATAAAGAAAACAGAATAAGATCGAATAAAATGAAATAGAGAAAATAGAATAAAAAAATAATAGAATAAATAAATAATTAATAACTTACCTTTCTTTTTACTATCCTTGAATTCATTTTGTAAAAACTATTATCGAACGACCGCATATCTTGACAAATCGAACTTAAAGAAAATCGTTTGGGAAAAACGTGGAAATTATTTGCAAACCATAGATCAACAAAAAATATATGATGGAAAATGGTTATAGAAGATGACTGCAGCGCTCTTATACATTTATCAACAAGAACTGGTTTACCGACATTATACGCTTCAAAAGTGAAGATGGCAGCATAGGTATTCAAAATTAAAGATGTCAGAATTTAAAAATTAAAAAATGGCGGCATTCGAATTTTCAAATGGCAGATAAATAATAATAATAATAATTGCACCCTCCCCCCACGGATGACACCTTGAGTAAGACCACGAAATAACCCCTCCCCGCGACCCCCCGCCGACCCGCGGATTACACATCGGATAAGACCGCGAATTAAAGACCCCCCCGCGGTTATCAAACCGCGGGGGGGGGGTGGCTCAGCGGGGGGGGTGTCCTAGAACTGTCCTATGTACACTACTTACGCAACACTATTCGACTCAAAGTCAACATCACCTTCGTTGACAAAGCATGAAAACATCAACTTCTCGTTTGAAGAATGGCTTTAAAATGACGAAGATGAAAGTCAGTATTAAGACATTTCTGTTGAAGAAGACAGGAGTACTGGTGATAGATCAGGTGTTGGAAAAAGTAAAGATAATGTTGTCCATGAGCTTCAACAATGGGCTTTGCATGCTAATCTACCTCGGATTCAGCTGGATTATTTGTTGCAGATTCTTCAACGAAAATTATCATCACAAATTTTTTTTAAAAACAACAAAAGCTAGTTATCATATTGATAAATTTGCTGATGATGGTGAATCTCAACTAGTGTATTTTGGCATTACTTAACACCCTTAAAAAATAATTAACACAAATACACGCCGATAGAGAATTTGAATTGCTTTTTAGTATTGATAGTTCATTTCCATTCAAGTCCAGCTGCAAGCAATTTTGGCCGATATTATGTAAGGTTTATTATGAACATGACGTTTATAAGGTATTTCCTGTTTCTATTTACTGTGGAAATAAAGAACCATCACCTATCAAAAAATATTTTGAAAAATTTATTGATGAAATGAATAATTTATTACCAAACGGTATAACTATTAAAGAACAACAACTAAAAGTACAGATCAAAGCTTTTATTTGTGATAAACCAGTACGATCTGTAATAAAATGTATAAAAAATCATGGGTCTATAATGGCATGTGAACGATGTGTTATCGTTGGAAAACGAGTTAAAAGACGTACTGTATATTTATCTGTTGATGCTGAAGAACGTTGTGATAAAAACTTTCGTTCCCGAAATGACAAACTACATCATAACGACATGTCACATTGGAGTTAATTGTACCATCCATTGATATGATAAACATGTTTGTGTTAAACTCTATGCATTTATTATGGCTAGGAACAATGAAAAAATTTTTGTTCTATTAGAGAAATACCATACAAAATGAGCAAAAACATATAATTACTTCTTTCATCGTATCTTGTAAACATAAAACAACAAGTTCCACTTGAGTTTAAAAGGTGAACAAGTCCATGAGAAAAAGTATCTCATTGGAAAGCCAAACAACTACGATTTTTTGCACTGTACATTGAACCTATTATTTTAAAAAAATGTCTGAATACCAATGCATACAAGCACTTTTTGTTGTTTCATGTAGCTGTTAGAATTTTATGTTGTAAAAAAATGACTATTTTAAGTCTTAACAAAAGTGCAAAAGAATATTTAAAATTATTCGTTCAATTGCGTGAAAGAATCCATAGAGCTTAGTTTCAAGTTTTGAATATTCATTAATACATATAACAGATGATGTCATTAATATGAAATGTTCATTGAATGAAATTTCAACATTTTCTTTTGAAAGTTAATTAAATTATATAAATTATAAATTTAAAAGTGAATATCGACCATTGGAACCAGTTTGTCGTAGACTTCATGAAGAAAATTTTGTTAAAGTAAAAAAGTATAATTACCACCAAAATATGAAATTATAAAAGTATTGCAAGTTGATGAAATGTAACAAATTTGTTTATGTGGTGTAACAATCATGAACAAAATGTGATATCAACAAGCTTATCGAAGGACGAAATTTCCTAACAATGTTGTTTGATTGATGGACAATAAAATCATGGAAATTGATAAGATTTATATACCATTTGAAAGCAATAAAATGCGCATTACTGGTAAGTGAATCCAAATAAAATCATTATTTACTTATCCCTGTGATTCTGATGAATTATCAATGTGAAAAATTACACGAAGCATCGCAAAAAAATTTCAAGTTGAAAATGTTAAACAAAAAATGCTATTAATAACTGTTGAAAAAAAACTCAATGGAGAAATGTATACAATGCCATTGCTTAATATGGAATAATTATATGTGTATATAGGTATTTAAACATCGAATAAGATTAAAAATAATAAAAATGATAAATTTACAATGTTTTTTTACGTAGGCGGAGCCTACTAGTATTGAATTCACTGCGTTTTTTTTTAATAATTGTCACAGCTTCTGTAATAATTAAGATAGAAAGCTCGTATTACAGTCAAATGAAAGCTCTTGGACAATTCTACAACCAAGAATAAAAAAGAAAAAATTAAATTTTTAATGAACTTATTGTTATTAAAAATAGATAAAAGGAAAATCTTAAACAGCAAATATTAAGAAAACTAAAAACAAATCATCACTGCTAACTTTTGACAGGATATAGAGAGTGAAAAAAACTATCTTTAGTATTTTTATAAATCGCATAACTGTTAAAAAAATCGACTGACATTCATCTTTTTGGTCTTGAATTGTTTATTTCGTCAATAACGAAAGCCACTCGCTTTTGTCAAAAATCGTTTCAACAAAGCGTTAATGAGTTATCAGCTATTGTTTATAACAATGAGTGTGATTAAATACAATTTAATTAAAAAATAACTATAAAGATTTTATTAGTCAGTTTCCAATGGTAACCTTGGTTCTCGCAATTTTTATGAAGAATTTTTTAAGCCTAATAAGATTCTTTCCGGTACATTTGTTTATTAAATATTCAAGTTAAAAAATATGTCTATTTTCAACTTTTTTAATGTTTTTTTTCCAAAAAAAAATGTGTGCATGCGTCAAACTTATTTTCCAGCCATTTTTATTTTTGGCTTTATCGATAAAGTAGTTATTTTCATTGCTTACATTATTTAAAAAAAAAAAAATTGCTAAATAAAAATTTTATAAATCAAAGTATTAAATCAGAATGTTTTTAACAAATCTGTTTGTTCAGTTGGAGAAATTGTAAATGTACAACTTTATTTCTTGTAAATTTTTATTAATTTGTTTATTGAATAAATCTCAAAAAATTATGAATATACATGATATATAACCTCCAATTTATCATTGATGACGAAGTTCTTAAACATTGAGTCACAACATGACATATAAATGGTACACAATGTAAATTATAACATGTAAATTTTTTCTTTTGTAACTAAATGTGCCTTGGTACAAAACTGATAGATTTGATATGAAAAATATTCTTTCTACTAAACAACTCATTTGTTATTGAAAAATTTACTGATAATAAAATAATTATGATAATCAGATTGATTTGACAAAACAATAAAAATTTCGGTTGGGGTAATGCTTTTCTATTTATGATATTATAACAACATATGATAATCCAATTGATTCTCAAAAGTGTGATTTTACTCTAAAAACTATTGTGGTGATTGTCTTGAAGGCCATGATCTTGGACATAATATAATTACTGAAAAAAAAAGTAAATTAAACGAAATTTTCGGAATTTTGAAATATCACAATTATGATCAAGACAAGTGTACAGAAATTGAGGAACAAAATAAATAATATATTGATCATTGTTTAGAATCATTTTTTCATAATAAAATAACATTTGTTACTGTTGAAGAATTTTTTTTAATAAAACAAAATTATTACGTTATAATAATATTATTATTTATCACATGGTGATTATTTTTTCAATACATACTAATGTATTAAATTTTTTTATTGTTGTTAGTTTTTATTAAAACAAAAAAATTTGTATTTTGTTGTTCGACGATAAAGGGGCGAAGAAGGCTTCGCCGGAGTTTTGAAAATTTTCAATTTTTAACAAGGAACGCGTTCGTTACTAATTTTTCTTTATTTCGTTTCACTTTTCGTTATTCATTTTTATTGTGTCATCTCGCAGATTTTGATGTCATCTCTCTAAAGTGCTTAGTTTTGCCATGAATATAAAAAAAAACAACTGATACCGCTTGGTGGATTTCAAAATTATAAACTTTCCTGAATAATAAGAGTTTTTATTTGCATAGAACCACCTATGTATTAAAAAAAAAAAATTTATAAATATTTCATGTACATTGTACGAGTTGGTCTTATTACTATATGTTGTATATTTCTACCAAGACATCATTATATTATCATCAATATCTACATCATTATAACATTTTATCAGTAAATTAAAGAATAAAAAATAATAACCGAAAGAAGTCTCCCATTATTATTAAAATTTTTCGAAGAATATGATCGTTTTTTTGTAAATTTGCCAATATTTTTTTTAGACTTCTTGCAGCTTTTAATGATAGGCTTGATCAATGCTTCCAAACTGTATTTCTATTACATTAATTATAGATAAGAAATAACTTATCCAATAATAATGTTTTTAACGACTACTATCGAGATGTTATTATTTCAGAAGTGATACCAAAAATTAATTATAATAATAATTATAACAATAATTATAAAAAAAAATCTGTTGTTTTCAAAATATCTGATATCTATCAGTTCAGTGACAAGAAAAGAGTGAGAGAGAGAGAAAGAGAGAGTGAAGCATGCATATAACTTGATTTTGCATGTGTGCACTTGGATGTTCATAAAGATACTGGCTAATGTGCGTATTTCATATTCAGTTTTAATATAAATTTCTAAACTATAATACTAATTGTTATTTCGTATTGATATAAAAAATATTGACTACCACGTTTGGAACTAATAAATATTTTTTGTAACACAATATTTTTGATGATTTTTATTATACTTTTTTTTATTAAAGAAAGGAGTAAATAATTGATGTTTCTAAAAATAAAACTAAATGTGCCCTATTCATGTTGCATCAGTAACTTAAAAACATAAACTTTATAAAACTTCAATATGCATCGAATCCCGTTAGGTGCGCCTCCAAAAAAAAAAGAAAAAATGTGTGTGTGTGTTACCAATACGCGCTGGGGAAGTTAAACTTCTATCGTATTTTGGGTAGTCTATATGAGAAAGTAAGGAAAAATAAAAATATGTTTACTGATGGTGTCAGGTTAATGATTTTACATTTTTTTTTTATTTATAGTCTTCATTATTTCATTTCAGAAAGATACATGTATAAAAATTAGATTTATTCTTAAAATTAAAAATTAAATCATTTTTAAAATTCCATATTTATTTTCTATTATTAATATTATAATAGATATTATAATAGATATTAATATTATAATAGATATTCATATATATATATTTTATTTGTATTAATTTTTATTCTATTTAAACTTTCAAATAGTTAATGAAACATTAAAGTTATTAACGATATACCTATCTAACAAAAAACAAAAAACAAGTATTTTGTACAAAAAAAAGAGTCAAGTACTCGAAATTGTAGTCAATTTGTAATGTAACTTGTTTTGCCATTAATTAATCTAAAATGTTAAAAAAAAAAAAAAATAAAAAAAAAAAAATTATACTTGACCCTGCGTAGTTTTTCCTAAATTAAAAATAAAATTTTAAGCCAACATTATTCAATCTTATGTTTAGCACAACTGTTTTACACGACAAAATGAGTGATGGAAATATTTTCGATATCAAGCACTTGTTCCATTCAACTATGATATATCCAGTTATGAGCTGCACACACATCATTCATTCGGATCAAATAATTTCGAGAATAGTGATAAAATGATAAAGACAAATATAAAGATCAACATCAAGAAGTAAATCCTGTTATAAGATTAGTGAATAATGAAATATTTTTTTATTTGATGAAATACGTTATGAATTGAATGGGGTTTTAGTTGATAAATCAATGGTTTGTATTGTCGGAACCAATTCAAATATAAATTGGTAGTTAATACTGTCCATCAATTTCAGCTGTTAGTGCTGCACCAAACGTTGATCAAATAAATTTTCAATGGGCTTATTTATGTGGTAAACTGTATTATTTTATAAATCATACAAAGATCTACGTTGTTTGCCTTCGGAAAGTAATTCTGCTTCAGGAAAATCTATTTTCCTGAATAAAAAAAATGCAGTAAGGTTCAATAATGTTTAAATATTTCCGATGTTTAACGAATATAATAATATAAATAATTTTTGATAAATTTTCCTTGATTTGTTGGTTGATTCTTTGTTTCACTACTGAGGAGCTCGTTTCGTATTGTTACAGAAATTTTTATTGATGATAGACTTGTTAACATCAGTCTTTATACTAAAACATTCTTCCCTTACTTTTATATTACTTCTACCAACTGATTATTTATTGGTTAAGTAGCGATGAAAAGAGGCTAAAGACTTAAAATAAAGGCAAAAGTGAATAGAAAGCAAGTACACTGAGTTCAATTCCATCTCATGTTTTCGGTATACATGATAATTGTGATAAATCATGGTGTCGTCAATTACGTGGTGTTATTTACGATAAAACAAACAATCACGTTAAAAAATCTTTTATAACTTAATGCTTTACATGAATTATTTGTTAAATATGCTCGAAATGCCAAGAAGTTTCCAATAGCTGCTAGTAGTCAGGCCAATGAATCAACAAATAAAATCATGGCTTATCTAGTACCAAAGAACAACTGTTACTCACTCAGGGAATCAGCTGATTGCTGTATGAAAAATGATAGTGAAAAATGTTAACTACTCATGGAGGGCAAATTTCGTCTTTCACCAGTAAAAAAAGTGATGCATATGTTCAAAGACGTAATAAAATTTGAATTAAAAAAGCTGAAACGATTTGATAAAAACCTGCTAGTTTTAAATAATTTCTTTCAATGTTACAACAGGAATCGATTTTTATAGCTCATAATGTAACCAGCCCCACGACACTCAAATGGGAGCTAGTGAACTCGTTTTTGAGGGACACGATAGATCTGTCATTTTTTAATTGTCAATGGTACTAAAAAAACAGAGCCGGTAATTTGTTATCAACGGTAACCATTACTTTATTGCAGCATTGGTAGATGACTCTACCATTAAGAATTTTGTTGGACGGAGCAGAACGCAGCAGAACATCGAAAGCATAAAATGTAAGATTTCTAAAAGCTGTCAAATGTTTTCATCAATAAAGTGTTTTAAATCAAAAATGTATAACTATTGTAATAATTGATAAATATGCCGTCTTTTTTTGTTAAGTAACAGTTAAATAAGAACAATACTAAGGTAGGTCAAAATAAGGTAAAAATAAGAACAATACTAAGGTAGGTAAAAATATATGAAAAAAATTTATTATCAAAAAAATAAAAGTCACGGTAAAATAAACCTTGAATTTGTTATATTATTTATAAAAACTGCCAATATTTGGATTTATAAATTTAATTTTTTATACCTAAATCCTGTATATAATCTAATGAACGAATAACTAAAGGGTAAAGCCGTGGACACACCAATAATGTCACCGAGTAAAAAATGTTCTAAAAAAATTAATTTATTATATAACTATATTTTTTTTTTCCTATTTATTTTCTTTGGATATAATTAAACGAAGACAAAAACTATTAAGACTATCAACAATTGTATTATTTTTATATCGTTGATTCGTAGGTGTAGTTGGTGTACCAGATGTTATGATGTAATTGTTGATTGTAATTATTTACTGTTTTTTTTTTATTACGCATTGTAGGGAGACGTTGTAGAGTTTTTAATTGTAGTCACTACATGGAGAGAAAAAGTAGAAAAAAAAACAAATCTCAAACACCACTTAAGACAAATTTGACCATAGAGAAGCACAATTGTTGTGTATCTGCAATTCCATATAAAAGTACAGAAGACTACGTTTCCAATAAATAATATATTTATCATATGTTATTAATTATTTATTAATTTATCTATTTGAATCCAGTTTTTTATAATTTGTTCGTCCCACTGGAAACATTGAATTGTTAGAAATGAGTATGAAGATTATTCGTACAAATATTGGTATTTGTCATTGTCATTTTAAAGAACATCAACTTCGTGGAAAAATTGAAAAATCTTTGACTCCAGGAGAGTATCCATCACTTAAAATTTCTGAGAAACCAATACCAGTTGATTTATTGAAGCAGCTTCAATTGAATGATAATATTTTAAAAGAGGAAAATCATTCAAATGGTAAGATTTATTTATTTTTAATACTTATTGAAATGGCAATTGAAAAAAAAAAAAATTTGTTAATTAACTATTATTTATTTTCTAGTAAATACAGTTACAAGTATTTCTGATTCATCAGTTCATGAAATACAAGTAGAAGTACATGAAAATCATGGAATTAAAAAATTCCTGGAATTAATAAAAGCCCGGAATTGATGGCAATTGACGTTGGGCCTGCTGATGACCAATCAGACACAAAGTTATTACAAAATTCTGATAATAAAATTAAAATTCCAGCAGATACTTTATTAGATACGTGTGTCAGTGATTTATTTT
Source organism: Lysiphlebus fabarum (assembly GCA_011426435.1). Lineage (NCBI taxonomy): Eukaryota > Metazoa > Arthropoda > Insecta > Hymenoptera > Braconidae > Lysiphlebus > Lysiphlebus fabarum. Next base: position 63,402 of record WSYQ01000576.1, read on the forward strand.
CTTCCCAAAGTTGTCTTGATTTATCTTCGTCTGTTTCCCAAGATATTTTAACATCAACATCATCATCATCATCATCATCACCATCAACAATTTATAAACAAGGTATTTAATCTTTCACATTACTATAAACAAGTAATATATACTTATGTCACTCTTCAAGAATATTGTCATCAATTTTTTTTTATTCATTTAAAGTTGGTTGCTTTTATCTATATCTTTATTCACCTGAAGATCACATTTTTGCCACTTTGATGTAGGTTGGTTTTGGTTCATTCATTATATTTTTACTTTAGGTAATATTTATGTGGGTATTTTTTTTTCCAAACTATTTAATTTGGTTGCATCATTACCTGATTATCATCATCATATATCACTTTTATTGGGTATCTTCATATAAGTAGCATAAATACGTGATGTTATTTTTATTTTTTGTCATGGTAAATACATCGTCATGATTATAAGTCCATTCATAAGACATTTTCTCTACTTTGAATTAAAGATAATGGTACATGAAAAATTTTGTTTTTATTTTCAGCTGTATCTTTTCAGCAAAACATGGATTGGTTTAAAAAATTGCTCATTGAATATGAGTATACGCAATCGTATGTTTGCAGAATACACAGCTGTACAACTTGGTTTGTTGAATGCAAAAGCTGCTGACGACGTAACAAATGAAATATGCAAAATTCTTTATTTAGCAAAAAATCAAGGACAATAGGTAAGGTAATATAGCAAATGAAAATTTATAAATCATGAATAAAATCAATTCAAGTTGTACGTTCTGAAATTTTTTAAATAAATTAAAAAGTGTAAGTAAGTTATTCCACTATTTTTTTCGAGTAAAAACGGTTGAAAAAAGAGAAAAAAAAATTTTATTTTATTTTGTTGAATTAGCTGTTGGTTATTTCCCAAAAATTATTTGAATTTTTATTGATGATTTTTTTTTATACCAGCAATCCATCGTGAAGTAAAAATATAAATTAGTTGTTTTAAAGAAGCACTACCAATATATATATATACTATCATTGAATTATGTTGTCTTTCGCTACATACATTTTATTGTCACTTATTTACATTTAGATTTAGAATATTAATAACATTATACAAATAAATAAATAATGGTCAATTATTAATAAACGTTGAACGGATAAATGAAGTTAGTATTGATTCGATATTTTTTCTAGTGACCTTTTTTATCTTGAAAAATAGATCAAAAAAATTTGATTAATAATAATGTTTTAAAATTAGCTTTAAAAAAATTAAATTTATACATGTCATAAGTCTTATATGAAATGTCGTGTTTCTAAAAACATAGTTTACCTGCTAATGGAATAAGCTAAAGTTAGGCTGGCTTATTGTCAGTTACGTAAATCTGAAATTAAAGTTAGTCTTATTATTTGTAATTTGGTTATTAATTTTCGTAATCAAGATAAATGTTTCTCGTCACACCATGTTAGTTGATTTATATATTCCTATAAAAACACTATTAATGATACTTGATACTTCCAGATGACATTTTACCAGTATTATTTCCGGTTGATTCAGACAAGTCATATAATGGATCATCGTCATCTTTATCGACATCAGTTTCTGCAAGTATTATTAAGAACATGTATATATTGAATTTATAGTTTAAACTCAAGAACAAAAAATATCTCATTTTAATTTTTTTTGTAGTAAAATCTGACACACAGCCAGCACGACCAAATATAGTATCAAAGCTCACTTATTTAATGTATCCTTCACAAAAATGAAACCGTCAACTAGTATCGAAAGCAATAAGATACATTAAATATCTCAAAAAAAAGCAATTTTTAATAAATCCCAGATAAATACTTTTAAATATCAATTGAAAAAGACAAATGTTAAAATTAATACACCATTATTAAAAAGGTAGATTCAAAATGATCAATCACATTTGAAGAAAAAAAAACATGGTTATAGATGGACAACCTTACAAAAATTAGGATATTTACCATGGTATCGATGTGGACCAAAATTATATAAAAAAATAAAAACAACATCTAATAGTTGCTTGCCAAGCATACGTACTATTGAAAGAACATCATCTATCATTGACATTGGAATTGGTGTATTGGATCCTGTTCCTAAAACATCAACTGAAAAATTACATAATTTAAAAAATATTGATCGAATTTGTAAATTATGTTGGGGTAAAATGTCTATCAAGCCACGTTTTTTTTCAATAGAAACAAAGATAAAATAATTGGATTTCTTGATTATGCTGGTTATTTGCCTGAATCTGTAAATGGTATAGCTGCATCAAAAGCACTTGTTTTCATGCTTGAAGGATTTCATTATTTTCCATACAATTATTAAGTGCAACTACCGCTCTTAAGTTACGTAGTCAAGAATTTTATACTGAATTAAAAAACTAAGTGATTTTCAAGAAATTCGTATTAATATTTATATATTTTCTTTTTATTTGAATATTCTTTATACCATTATGTGTAATTTCCAAGCCAATTATTACAAAAACATTTTAGCATATGTGGTAAATATAATTGTTGCTGTATAGCAAAAATATTTGTCACAAAAGAAATATTATAAAATTATTTAAATCAGTTAAGGTTGTTTTCGGAGGTCTGGAATCGTACCAGATTTTTTTTGTTTTGGTCTTATTTTTTTAATCAAATAATTATGTACATTGTCAATTTTTTTAAATTTTTTCTTGTGTGTTTTTTTTGAGATATTTACTTTCAAAGTTGACAACTTTAACACACAAGGTATAGGTGTTACCTCATATTTTTATGTATTTTTATTATTAACTTTTTTAAAACGCACCAGAAAACGTTCAAATTTTAACAGTTTATAGTCCTAAGAACGACAAATTTTTTGATATAAATTTTTTTCATTTCGTTTGTTTCGTTTTATAATTATTCAAGTTTGAAAAACAGTATCTTATTGTTTTTCATGGTTTGCGCGCGTGGGGGACTCATAGTTCGGCATCACTGTTTGTCTCTCCTTCGTTTTTCTCTGGCGGAAAGAGGAATCAACACACAGATACCGACATACACAAACATACAATAGGATTTTTTTTATAGTGTGAAATAGCAGTGTTTCACGATGTAAATTTTGAGTACTAGCATAGTATTAACGCTATTAGCTTATATAGCGTTTTTAAGCACAAATATTCATTCTACCTGGGTTTTGGAAAACAACCTTAAAATGTAAAAAAAAAAAAATTATAAATTGACAAATATTATGAGATAAAGTTTTTCAATATTTTTAAGGTATGATATTTGTAACTTTTTATATTGTTTAATGAATAGATCTGCGGAAATAGTAGTGATAAAAATTGATAAATGACAAAAATTATACGTATATTGTTGTTGATCAAAGTGTCGTCTAAAAATACTCACAATACTTGTAATTTTTTTGATAAAAATTTCAATATGTGATGCCACAAAAAAAGGCTCAATAAGCTAGTAATTGAACAAAATAAAAAACATCATTGTAATTACTCTAATTTGTTAGGAGAAAATTGACAATCGATATATTGTTAATACTTGACTTAATTCAAAGACTGATAATATTTTTACTCATACTTTATTATTGATATTATTTGAATAAAATATATATTAAAAGGTACAATTTTTCTCACAAGGTATTGCTTTCAATTTTTTTGAAATTTATTTATATTTTTACATAGATATTCTAATTTTCATATACTAATAATTGTTTTTATTCTTACTTAAACAAACTAGGAATTTTGTCATTGAAGATAAAAAAGTTTATTACTATCATAAAAAAATTGAAAAAATAGTTGCTAAAACTACTAACAGAGGCCATTGTAAAGAAAACTTCAAAAAGTTGATAAAGTCACCGATCTACATGTAGGTATGTTCCTCCAAATCGTGTCTCGAAAAAATAGCATTGAGTGTCGTGGGACTGGATGTAATTCTTGATAAAAGAATATTAATTCACACTTTACATCGATTTTTTGTGATAAAATATTTCAAAACAACAGTAGGTGTATTTGTTGACTTTAAACTTTTACTGAAAGCTTCTAATGATCTTGCTGGAAGAAAAGGTCTATTTAAATTACAAATCCTTGCTATAGTATTTCTTCCTTTGACTGATCCAGGACGATTTCATGAAGCATTGTATAATGTTGAAATTGTTGGAAAATGAATGACGAAATTAAGAAGGAATAAAGAGATTAAAATATTTGAACCATCAGTTCAGAAGGTTTTCAATTCATCAAAAAAACAAATACTAAAGAAGCTAACTGAATTACAAAAAGTAATTTCACCACTTGTGGTAGAAAAGAACAATTGAAGTTAGTGTAACAGTTGACTCAATAGTTTGAGTTTATCAAGGAAAAGGTGAGATATATTGTAAAAAATTTCTTTCAGATCAGATTGACAATGGAAAAGCTGAAGTTACAAAAACTTTTAAAATATTGAATAATATTTGCAAATATATTAAAAATTTATGCGAATAACTCCTTATTGTTTATTACTGGAAAGAATAGAAACTTCAGAAAACATTATTTATTTTCAATTAGTCACATTATTAATATATGTCTGTTGTTGTTATTACTTGTTTATGTGTGTTGTGATGTAGAATGATTAATTTATTATGAAACTGGTATTTAATATTTTCAATATTTTATTATATAGTTTTTGCCGAGGGGGAAGTCACTCCAAAATTTAGTGTACACCAGATTACAGATTACCGGTAATCATGTAATCTTTCTAATGATTACATAAGATTACTTTTTTTTTGTAATCACAAAGATTCATAGTAATCTTGTATGATTACATTTAAAATTCAAAGATTTCAAAGAGATTACACAAGATTATTGAAGATTACACAAGATTACTCATGATTACACAATATTGATATTCAAGTATTTATGGAAAACAAAAAGAAAATGGTTCTCAAAAAGAATGTATTATATAAATACACAAATATTTTATAACATTTATTGAATTTTTAATATTTATTGAAATTTTTACTTAATACTATTACATATTTAATTTTTTTTTTCTTTTTTTACGTTCAACGCAACAAGCTTATAAAAACTATTAACCATATCAGTACTTATAAAAAATTTTTGGTTTTTTATTGTAGGTTTAGGAATAGTACAAAGATAATGCTCTATTTTAACATATGTATATATTTTATCACATGGACTCAAAAGACCATTGTCATCAAATGAGTACCAGTTACTCAAGCAGCCTATCCCTCTCTTATTTGTTATTTGTTTCTTTGGAAACTGTTTTTCAATATTAATTTTTTTTACTTTTATTTTCTTGAATGAAATTGGGGCACTTGGTGCTGAATAATCTCTAGTGCGACCTTTTCCTGTTAGATATGAGAAAGATAATTTTCGCCCGATTTTGATTAACCTTTCTTGAGGTACTTGAAAGACACACCATTCACCAATAAATATTTTTTCAGCTTTGTTTATTTGACTCATACCATCAAACGTTTTCTCGCAAGTATTTGCAGGTGATGGTTCTTGCACACGTTGCAGACGATCACTGCTGAGTTTTTTAGTTCCTGAACTAAGCATCCAACACAGCGTTGATTTTTTCATATATTTTTTTTTACCATTAGTATTGTAAACTTCTACAAATTGACTAGTAGTACTTAGTACACTATTTTTATCACGTTTTTCATATGTTTTTGGATCCTAAGATACATAAATCTTCTTCCAACTCTTGTTTCTCTGTCTCATTGTCATCTTGATTATTATCAATTCTTTTATATTCAGACAGTGACTGATTATTAATAATAATATTATTATTACTGTTTGTTTTATCAACATCACTTTCATCATCTGAATGATTAAAATCACAATTTTTTAAGTATTTCACAATCATTTGGAAGTTCAATACTTGCCTCTGATTCAACCATTAAATTTTTTTCAAGAGCAGAAACTCTTCGAGAATTTGTAAATTTATATTTGTTACTTAATTTTTCCCTGATAGAACCTTGAAAATCGATTCTACGAATTTTCCACATAAGTTCTAGTATGCTGAAATTAACTACAGTAGAATTGGTACTTGTCATTGATCTGGCTGCTCGAAAAAATGCTTCACAAGTCTGACTATTCGACAACCAAGGAAAAAAATAATTTTTTTTCTTGTCTTGTCAATATCTTATAGTTTGAATCATAGCATGACCATTTATCTCTAAACAAATATATGTGTTGACAGAAATAAAATTTTTTGTTGTTGAAAATCCATTATCTTGGAGCCACTTCATCCAGATACGAAACACAAATATACTGTACCATATATCACTGATTCTTTGAAATGGAGATAATTCTTTTGATATAAAAGCAAATACAGCTAGTCTAGATATTTCTAAATATCGCACAGTAGCTTTACTATCTGGAATATTTTTATCAAGTAAAACGAGAACGTTTGGTGTCCAAATTTTTTCAATAGCACGATAATTTATATTGTCACTCGAGTCAATATCTGATCTTCACTGACATCTTCGATTAACGACTTTATATCAGTGGGTGATACAAAATAATTTCCCATTGGAAGCACAATTGATGGTTTTAACAACCGAGTTCTTAATTTTTTGCAATATGGATGTGATCTTGTACACAATGGGTACATTGAATTTTATTTTGATCACCAATAAAAAATTCATTCCAACAAATGGTGTTATTTTCAATCAGATGTAAATTTTTAATATGTGATGAATTTTTTTTTTTATTTTTCATCAGATGATCTTCAACTTGATGAGTTTCAACTTGTTATTTCAAAGAAAAAATACCAAAAGATAGAGATCTACGTATAAATATTATTTTTTTATGGAATTACTTGTGAATTTCCCCACTCATCATTCATTTTAAAACAGTTTATTATGTATAACCATGTATTAGACACTATATTTATCGAGATATATATATTAACAGAAAACAACACACAAATTGCGCCAAAACGAATTTAGAAAAAAATTTACTATACTACATATGAGCAAGTATACACGCGCATGCGCGATTCGGAGGGGAAGCTTGGAAGATTACTGAATTTTCCTGTAATCATATGGAGATTACAAACATAAGACGTAAGATAATTAACGATTACATGAGATTCTTAAAGATTATCGATGATTATAAAAGATTACAAGAGTACTTGAGATTACAATGATTACACAATTTTTATGTAATCATTTCTGTAAGATTACAAGAGATTATTGAAAATTCTTCTCTCGATGTACACCAGATTACACAAGTGGCTTCCCCCTCGGTTTTTTCATTGTTTTACGAAATTGTGAGTGAACTCATGGTTGATGTATGCAGCAAATGATATTTATTTTAGTGATCAACCGGACTGCTGTTAGCAGTTGAATCTCGGTACTGATCAGAGATAATCTGAACCCCTTAGATGGTTTTGAGTCGTTGAAGAGGTGAAAATTTAAAAGATGAAGAGAGGAAAACATCCAATTTTGATCGTAAAAATTTCCAAATGGTAGATAAAATTGATTGGAGGATTGCGTCAAATGTTGATGTCTCATTCGTCATTAGATTTTCCAGGTTTGGAAAACTTCGACTATCCTGACGAATAAGACACGGAGCTAGAAGGTCATTTGTATAGATGACCAGTCTATCCCAAATGTCTTCGCTTGCTCCAGGTACACGTATAAATTTCGATGAACTAATTCAAGATAGTACTGAAAAAAAGAAAAAACGGCATGGAGATTTATTACCAAATAGTGTTCGAGCAATTTTTTGTTTTCCAAGTGGTATCAGAAAAACCAATGTTTTATTTGCAATAATTACACACGAAAATGGTTTACGTTTTAAAAATGTATACGTTTATTCAAAGTCTTTGAATCAACCAAAATATAAACTTTTAGAAAATTTATTACAATCAGTGAAAGGTATTGGTTATTTTCCTTTTAATAAGCATGAACAAGTACTTCCACCTCAAGATACAAAACCAAACTCTGTCATGATGTTCGAGGATGTTTCATGTGGAAAACAAGATAATATTAGAGCTTTTTTTCGTATGGGTAGACATCAAAACGTAGATTGTTTTTATCTTTGCCAAACTTACGCTCGAATACCTAAACATTTAATTAGAGATAATGCAAATTTTATAGTTCTTTCCAAACAAGTTGATCTTAATTTAAAACGAATATATTTTGATCATGCAAACACAGATATGACATACACCGAATTCAAAAATTTATGTTACGCATGTTGAAAAGATGACAAACATGGATTTATTGTAATTGATAAAGATAGTGAACTTAATAATGGTCGATATAGAAAATGCTTTGATTGTTATATAAGTATAAAATCAGAGTAAATATTATGTTAACAAGAGTATTGTCATAGATGTCAAGTATCAAACATCAATATGGACAATAAAAAGTTGAATAAAGCCAGTCATGCTATCAGACAAAAGCATAAAATTCTAAAATTAGGACAAGAAGCATCAGATGATATTTCTAAAAATGTATTTAAACCTATTGTAACACCACTTCAGAAATTAGTTGAAGCATCAAATCATAATAATCAAAATAATAATCAAAATAATAAAAATAATGTAAAACAAGAAATCAAAGATGAATATACAAAGTTACCAATTGAAATTCAAAAAGTTGAAAAATATGATAATGATTTATTGACCGATGATGAGGATGATAATTATCAAGAAGATGAAATAGCCGATTCATCATTTGCAAGTGCTTTAGATTCTGATAATAATTCAAGTGAGACAATTCAGTCTACTCCTATGAAAAAAAAATTATCACCAATTAAAATTCAAGAATATTTGAAAAACTGAACAATCAAAAGTCTGTAGATAGTAGATATAGTATTCGGAAACTGAAAAAAGACAATATGCTTAAATTTGAAGATTCGAAAATTGATTTTAAAGCCAATAAAATCCAACACTGTATATCATGAAACAATCCTGAATTTAAAAAAAAATCTTGAAACGTCATTGATCAACAGTGATGATAAGAAAAATTTTATTGAAATGATAAAATTAACGAATAATCACCATAAATTTTATGATCTTAAAAGTGATTTTCGAACTGAAAAAAATGAAAAATATAAAAAATACATTGCACCTTTTATTGAATCCATGACACATCGAGGTTCAGGTTTACCTCAATTCAAAACAATTCTGCAATTGATTATGTCTATTGGGATGATCCTAACGAACTAATTAATCGTCTTAGACTTTTAATAGCGTCTCTAGCAGCTGGAAATCATGGAAATGATAATGAAATAATTTCAATCATTGAAGAATTGAAGGAGTCTGAAATAATCTATTAATTCATGTACAATAAATAAATTTATTCAGTTCTCATTCATCGGTCAACCAAACATGAGTATCGATGTTTTCGGGCATCAATTGAGGGTTCGGATCGTAGAACCCTCTTAGCGCTCGAGCCACCGTAAATGCAGTGTTGCACATGTGTAAAAATTTGAAAATTTAAAATTCCGAAAAAAAAAAAAAAAAATACCTTATTAAATAGAATGAAAAATTACATTTTTTTGCCGATATACTTTTTTTCTATGAACTTCAGATAATGAGATAAAAAATAAAAAATAAAAAAATTTTAAACTCAAAATAGGTACTTTTTTTAATGTAACTCGTGATAACTTGGTCAATTATTAATGAATTTCTTTGAAAATTGATAAGTTGATCAAATACAGTTTACCGATAATTTAAAAAAATGCAAATAATAATCAACTAGGTGATTTAAAAAATTTTAATTCTTTGTTTGTATATTTTTTTTATTTAATAAATAAAAAGAATTATTTAAATAAAAATAAATTATGTATTTACATTTTTATATTTCAATTATGTTTAAACAATATATTTAAATAATAATAACAAACCTGAAACATCACATTAAACACAGAGTAACAATATACAGGACACAGCATACTGGATCTTTGACGCAATGACGGTGGTGCGCGCTCTTTATTGTTTAATTAATAACTCGTTCATTTATTAATAACAAAATTGAAAAATTTGTATATATATTCTTGAAACTATAATAAATAAATACGTCGCTTAAATATTTATAAAATCCAAAATTTTTTCGATACTTTTTAATATCAAAGTCTGATAAACGTATTTTTTTACCAAGATCAGATAAACAATAAATATAAATAAACAAAATGAGTAAAATAAAATTTTATTATTGCTAATATTATCGGTAAACTGTATTTGATCAACTTATCAATTTTCAAAGAAATTCATTAATAATTGACCAAGTTATCACGAGTTACATTTTAAAAAAGTACCTATTTTGAGTTTAAAATTTTTTTATTTTTTATTTTTTATCTCATTATCTAAAGGTCATAGAAAAAAAAGTATATCGGCAAAAAAATGTAATTTTTCATTCTATTTAATAAGGTATTTTTTTTTTTTTTTTTTCGGAATTTTAAATTTTCAAATTTTTACACATGTGCAACACTGCATTTACGGTGGCTCGAGCGCTAAGAGGGTTCTACGATCCGGACCCTCAATTAATACAAAGTAAAATAAAAGATAGAAGCACACGTGGACCTTCTGGTGAAGGCTTTAAAATAACAAGAGATGGTCATTATGATATCAATTATCGAAGATTGTGTAATCTAACAAAAAACAAAAATCAAAATTTTATGTACAAAAGAAGTGTCAAGTATTCGAAATGTGATGTAATTAATTTTGCTATTAATTAATTTTTCATATATAGATACATATACAATATATAACATATGATACTATATAGAAAAACCAAAGAAGAAAATTTATTTTTGATTCATGTAAGTTTAAATTGTTAAATAAAAAAAAAAAAAAAAAAAAAAAAAATTATACTTGACCCCGCGTAGTTAAATTTTAAGCCAATATTATTTAATCTTATATAAAGCGGGGTCAAGTATAATTTTTTTTTTTTTTTAACAATTTAAACTTACATGAATCAAAAATAAATTTTCTTCTTTGGTTTTTCTATATAGTATCATATGTTATATATTGTATATGTATCTATATATGAAAAATTAATTAATAGCAAAATTAATTACATCACATTTCGAATACTTGACACTTCTTTTGTACATAAAATTTTAATTTTTGTTTTTTGTTAGATATCACATCTTTTTGTAAAGTTTCTATAGCTTTATTGTATTTAAATAACATAAATACACATAAATATATACGTTGGGTTGCCACGCGTTTTATCTATAGCTCCGAAAAAAAAATATTAAATTTTGAAAAACTTTGACTTGACACCTTTCGAGGGGTTTGATATTTTTTTTAAAAAATGCCATCACGGGTCGATTTAATCAAAAAAAAAAAAAATATTAATACAAAAAAATATTAATTATTTTTATAAAATTTTAAGGTGTCCAATTTGCCCTCAGTATCCCCTATATATTTATAAATTTTAATTTAATTTATTTTATTTCATTTTTGTTTATTAAAATAAATTAATTATTGTTATTATATTACCAAGATTTATTATTTTATTTTCTTTTTGTTTATTGAATTAAAATAAATGCTGTTATAATGTTACCAACATAAAAACAAAAATCTGGACTAAAATAAATTAAACAAAATAAATTAATAAACTGAATTATAAACAAGATAAACATAAGCTAGATTTGTTACCAACATAATAACAAAAATCTGGACTTTTGAAATAATTTTAATAAAAACGCAATTTTGAAAAATTGATTTTACTTTAAAAAAAAGATATACAAGTAAAAAATTTAATTTTTTTTTTATTAAAAAGCTTGATATTAATTTATGGGATCACACTGAATGAAATTTTGATATTGATAATTTATAATATTTAAATTATTCAATTTAATTTTAGCAAGGACAAAGGTTACCTCTATTTCGTGTATATTAGTCTCGGTAGTGTCTTTTCAATTTCATTTGTTTTTCTAATTGAATATATTTTTTCTCTCATACTTGACACGAGGCACTACCGTGCCTCTTGATTTATAAAAAATTTAATAAAAAGTTAAAATTAACTTAAATTCAATTAGCTTAAATTTTTTTTGCCGCGATAAGGCTGATTTTTTTTTTTTTTTCAAATTAAATAATACGTTGCAGCAATACCTGCTGGTATTATAAATTTTTCTTGTATCAACAAAAACGTTATGTAAAAACTGAACTAAATCAGCTGGTAATTTTGGTGCAGCAATAATTGCTGAAATTTTTATTGTAATAATAAAAACTTGAAATAATTCAAAAATTAAAATAGCTGAAATTTCAGTTGCAGCATAAATGCTGAATTTTTTTTTTTTATAATAATGTTGCAGCAGTGCCTGTTAATAAGAAGTAAAGAATAATTAATTTAATAAATACCTAATGATAAATAGTCACAAATAATTCAAATATATTAACTGAAATAATCAAATTAAATAGTTAACTAACCAAACAGTGATGCTAATATAGAATTAAATTAAATTAAATTAAAATAAATTTAATTAAATTAAATTAAATCAAATTTAATTAAATTGAATTAAATTGAATTAAATTAAATTAAATTAAATTAAATTAAATTAAACAAATCTAAATAATTATTATAACTAACCAAACAGTATAATAATAAAATATATAATTCAATTTAATTAACTAAATAAATTAAAATTATTATTAATAAGAAATTATTTTATTAAATAAACTAGAATTAAATACATAAATAATTTAATGATGAAACTAGATGACTTATTCCTAAAACTAATAAAAAAAATAATCTTCATAGATTTACAACTAATAAAACTAAGGCGGTACACTATATTTATAATTAACACTATTAATATAATTAAAAAAATGAAACACTTAATTTTATAAATTCAATAATTCTAATTAATATTTATAATAAATTGATTTATTTAATAATTTATAATAATAATTTGTTTGATAATTTGATTAATGCACTAGACATTTAAAATATGTGACATATTTCAAATATGTGTGCAATTAATTTTTGCGCATAACAATTTGTTTATGTTGGCAACGGATGCCATGGTTTTTTTTTTTTTTTTTTATTTACATGAAATACATACATACATACACACGTACGTATACACGTACACACGAAATACATACATCAGCTGATTTACCTCCATGATAGCTATTGGGTGCTTCGTAGGGGATGTGCGATTGTTCCCGATAGTTTTAATGACCGATTTTAAATCGATATATTTAAATCGATATATTTGCTGAAAATACGTATTTATATTTTGTCTCAGCTTGACAATACAATTTTTTTTTTTAAACAAGATTAGCTGATTATTAATTATAATTATTATCAAACATTTGAGTTTTTTTTTAGTATTTAATTTGTATTGAGTAATACTATCAATTTTGTAAATTTTAAATCTTAATTTATATTTTTTTATTCATTTAAAATAGTTTATTTGATGTATCAATTTTGAAGGTTATTTATAAAAATCTGAGAAATTATTATGTTATTTGATTGCAATTATTGTACATATTGCCATAAATAAATTTAAATATAATTGTCATTTGCAATATGATGTTGATAGTGTCATGACTTTTGCTTTTGGATCTTCACCAAATGACGCAAGATTTTGTTCACTCAATTGACGTTTTGCTACTTCAATGATATCTTTACATTTTTTAGGTGTTTGTTCAACTTTACCAGCAAGAAACAAACACAAGCTGTTAGCTGAATTTAAGATACAAAATATTTAAGTATTAAAATATTTAAGTAATAAAATTGTTATAATATATTTAAAAAAAATATACAAGCAAAAAATTCAATTTTTTTTTTATTAAAAAGACTGATATTAAATTTCGTAATCACACTGAATAAAATTTTGATATAATTAATTTATAATATTAAAATTAGTCTTTCAAATATTAGCATGGGTTATGGTTACGGTTACCTCTATTCCGTGTACAATAGTCTCGGTAGTGCCTTTTCGTTTTCATTTTTTTTTTTTTCGAATATTATTGTCTTTCTCACACTTGACACGAGGCACTACCGTGCCTCTTGATATTGCCGATCTTGTAGCATATACGGATGCTGCATCAGTGAAAGAAGAAACACGAGCTTTGTATCAAACAACGACATCTTTAAGAGGTACAGCTGATACTAATAGTACGCTTATAGATTCTCTCAAATCTGATTTAAAAATTAATCAAAATAATCCATCGATTATTATCGAATCAGTACAAGGCCTTGCATCACGTAATGCTGATGTAATATATCAGCTTGATAAAAAAGTAGTTGAATTGAATGAAAACAAAAATTCAATCATAAATTCAATTGAAAATTTGGATAAAAGTTTTAAAATTGAAAATCAAATCTTTGCTGGCTCGTTACAAAATATAGAAAATAAGCTAAATATTTTAGAAAAAGGTAACCAAGACTTGAAAATTTTCACAGAAAACTTAAAAAATAACTTGTTTTATTTAGAAAATAATGTTCGAGAAAACTCTGAAAAAAATTCAAAAAATACAATCAATATTTCAGAAATTGATTTTCAAATAAAAGAATTAAAAGAAATAATTAATGGAGAACAAAAAAGCCCAAGTAGCTGAAGAGCTTCACAGACCAGCTTGTAGAAATTATATCAGACGCCATGTAGATATAAGGTGTCTAGACGAAACATGGCAAGCTGATCTTGTTGAAATGATTTCTTATTCCTCCGAGAATAATGGTTATAAATATTTACTTACAATTATAGATATATTTTCAAAATATGCTCGGGCGATTCCTGTAAAGTCGAAAAATGGTAAAGATGTCAAGAGTGCTATGAAATCTGTACTAATACAAAAACGTATTCCTAAAAAATTAATGGTTGATCAAGGTCGAGAATTTTGGAATAAAGAATTCCAAACCTTAATGAAAGAATATATAACATACATTTATATCACTCATATAGTAATTAAAAAGCATCAGTTGTTGAACGATTCAATCGTGCATTAAAAAATCTAATGTGGAAAAAATTCACTCTTCAAGGTTCTTATAAATGGCAAAAAATATTACCGAATTTATTACAACAATAAAACATCGAATAATAAAAGTGAAACCAATAGATGTTAATTCAGCTATTGAAAAAAATATATTGCTTAATATTTATAAAAATTTTCAAATTAATAGATAACCAAAAAAAAATTTTTTGTCGGTGATAAAGTTCGTATAAGCAAATATAAAAATGTTTTTGAGAAAGGATATACTCTAAATTTTACTACTGAAATTTTTACTGTCAAGGAAGTCAAGAGCACTGATCCTATAACCTATAAACTCATAGACTATGAAAGAGGTTTTCATAAAGAAGAAGTAACTTCAGTAAAATATTCAGATATTTATCTTGTTGAAAAAATTTTAAAAAAACGTTGAAATAAATATTTTCGTAAATTCTTAAGATTAGATTCACAACATAATTCTTGGATTGATAAAACTGATCTATAATTACATTTTTAATTTTGAAAGTGGGAATTTTCATGTTATAATATACTTTTACTTGTGAATGCAATCAGTAAGAATTTGGATTTGATCGTAAACAGTTCAGTGAAAAAATAAAGACATGGTTCGTTTTCTTGATGTGCAAGGGGCTTGGGAGCCTCATAATTTTGATTCGTTTCCATTCAAAGAATTGGCGATCTTAAAATTAAATGATTTACCGCAAGAAGAGCTCAATGAAATTTTAAGGGGTGAATCAGAAGTTCATGGAATATCTTGGAGTTTTGGTGACACGCCTTATGAAGATACTTTTTATAAAATAAAAGATTATGTAGCTAATCATGGACCTGTTATAGTAAATGGTGAATCAATGAAAGCTCTTATTGAATTTGAAAGTCGTGTATGAGAAGGAACAAATAATGGATTCGTATTTAATTTACAAGAATCAGGTGCTCCGGAATTCAGTGATGGAAGAAAAAGCACCTCTTTCACACGCTTAAATGCATCCTCTTTGTAAAAATTATAATTGTGCTCTTGAAAATGTGTACAAAATGAAACAATGGTTAATAGAAAAATTTCCAACAAGAATGACAAAAAATTTTTCATTGATACATTTTTTAGAAAAAAAAATGACAAATAAATAATATTTATATTAATAAAACAAATGTAATAAAAAATGTAAAACATATACAAGTATTAAAGAAATAAAAAACCAATTATATATTATATTCAAGTATTATTTATTTTTTTATATCCCCATGGTACAGTATCTGTTGAATTTGGCAATAAAATTCTTTTATCGTCTTGCCAACTTAATGCTAATTTTGTTTGTAAAATCGTATGAACTATATGTTTTTTACTTCAAATTGAATATTGTTTTCTAATTGAATTTTTCTGATTAAATAAACACTCTTTATAGTCGTTAAATTCAATTTCTTTCATTACAGATCGTTTTACGCCTTTGGCTTTTTTTATAATTTTATCTTCATTCAATATTTTCATGCTATAAGCTTTTGCACGTAAACCTACAAATTCAGTAACAATTTGACCTTGATTTTCATCTTTCATTACTCCAATTTTTCGTTTATTTACTAATGGCATATTATAAATATTTTTTTCTGGATAATCAGCTGTATCAAATTTTTCTAAATTTTTTTAATACATTCATAAATATCTGGCACCGTGAATAAATAAGCCAAAGCATCTGTATCCATATATAAAAGTTTAGCGGAATTTCCGTAAGTTTTTTTGACATAATCATAATGAAAATCGTATAAATAAAATTTAGAAATATCAAGAATTGAAAACCCTATATAAATTGGTTTGTCAAATTTTATTTTTACTCTAGACATTTCAATAACAACAAGATCTTCTTCGAGTATTATACTACTATGAAAATTTGGTTTTGCTATTAATGATTTTGCCCCATAACGTCCATCCCATTTCGTTATCATTTTTACATCTCTTGTTTCACGTAAATTTTCTATAGCTTTACCATATATAACATTATTTAATAATTTAAATATCAACACACCAAATGAGTTAGTCGATTCTTGTCTTTTTTGAGTATTAAAATCAATGTATTTTTTTAACCAAGGAGCTTGTTTAAACTTTAATATTCTATGGATTTTCGTTAACTGCATACGCAAGCTTAAATATTGTTTTAAACTTCTATAGTGGATAACATAATTTTTTTTTGGATATAAAGTATTCATGAGTTTAACTTGTTTTAAGTTTGGTGGAACCAGATGTGCAGGACAAAGAGGAAAATCACGATTATCTTTAAATAAATTTTCAGGATATTTTAAATTTACTTCTAATATATATCCTATGTCTGAATCATCTGCAATTGAAAAAACATTTATATTTTTATTATCGTCCCATCCAAATTCTTTGTATGGTAAATAATTCATCTTTGAATATCCATAAAGGTTATTTATATCATAGTACATTATAACCATATAACTATAATTTGACATACAGTTTTTACGAAAATTTTCAAAAACATCAGCCAATAAAAGCACATAAGCTCGCAAATAGATATCACTATATTCACCTAATTTGTCAAAAGAGTCTGTATATCCATAAGGATAAGCACCTTTTCGTTTAAGTATCTGAAATTCATCTTCGCTATTACAATATTTTCGAGTTATTTTTTTATCGCAATCATCTAAATAAGATGCAAGCTTGTCAAGACTATTAGGCATAAATTTGAATAAGTCGAGAAATCTTAAATGTATACAAGTATATTCGGAAGCATTTGGTTTTTTATATCTAACTTCTGTAGTGAAGGATACGTATTTTTCTTTATTTATTGGTAAAAGCTTTATTGAACCTTCAAACTGATTAGCCAATGACTTAATAATAAAAAAACTATCAAAACCACTTATGTTATGGAAAAAAATTGGTACTACATGACTATTTTGATATTGTAAATTACAATTTGAGTGTGCTAAGCCTCGAATGCGACTAGTAATATGACAATGATCTTTTGTTATCAAGTCTTTATTTAACAATGGTTTTTCACATATATGACATTTTTTTGGTAAACGGAGATTCATTTCTTGTTGAAGAGTTAATTTTTCCATCGGAACCGGAATATTTAAAATATCATTCACTTGTTTTGTTATCATTTTAAGTTTATTAACAAACCAATCTATACATTTTTCACTACAATTAAATACAAATTTAGATGTTAAATTATCATATGTACAATTTAAATAATATCCAACACTATATGGTATATGTAAATTTTTTTCATTAGCTTCTGGTTGAAGTATACATTCTAAATCAGCATAGATTGAGAAGGGTGCTGGTTCTTCAAATTTATAATATTTTAATTTTAAAATATTATCTTCTTGATCTGGCATTATCATTCTGGCAGTATTTTTGTTTAAATAATCATCGGAATAATTTTCATAAGATTTTTGATTTTTAAAATGACATAAACATCGATCACACAACCATAATTTATGTCCATTTTTCGATACTTATGAACTTACTAATCTTGATAAATTGCGAATCAAAGCAAAATGGAAAATTGCTTGGAATTTTTCTTTTTCGTTGTCAACATTACTTTCACAAATGTCACTTAAATTATTGTCATCATTATCACCATTATATTATCATCAATACAATCATTAATAAAATTGTTATTATTACTAGTGTTATACGTATTATTATTTTTTTTATTAACAGCTTTTTGATTTAAAATTAATAGATGGATTGTTTTTTATCTGACTTAAATTGACTCAAATAAATAGGTACTATTTCTTTTTTCTTTTTTCACTCTCTATCGCATAGATATTGATAGATAACTTATTAATTTTTTCGAATTTTGGTACATCTTTTAGTGCAATCGGGAATCGAATGCCTTCATATTTTATTATAGTTCTAAAGTCTGGATATGAACTTACACGTTCAGGGTTATTTTTAGCTGGATGTAATGCTGCTGTTACTGACCATAAAAAACAATATTTATCATAATTGTGTATATTTATTACAGCACGTTCATTTTTTAAAAAATTGAGGCATTTCAATATATGTATTAAACCCTCCTCTGATCGGTTCATACAATTTTATATTTATTGTTAAATTAATTATTTCTTTTATTGTCCAACCTGAATCTCTTTCTTGAAATTTTCCCACCTTTAAACCAGTTGTTTAGATTAGTTGTTTGCAAAATTATATCATTTTTTGTATTAAAATATTTCGTTTCTTCAACATTTTCATTATTTTTCATAACTTGAAATTTACATGATACAATGCCATTAACTTTTAAACTATTTTATTTTTTTAATATAATTTTTATGCGAATAGTAGTCATTTTTTTAGAATCTTTTGAAAAATATCGTAGATCTATGTGTTTTAAATTTATAACTACACCAGTTTGCATGCGTCCTTGAAATATTGAGTCTACATCGACCCACTTTACTCTATCTTTTAATTTTCTATTATTGTTACCAATTCCAGTACCAGCTCTTTTTTTATATTTCATTTGTTCAAATATTGATTGTAATTGGACGTGTTAAATTTTCATACACAGGCGGATTGAATGAATGCAAATTTATTTACGTTTAGAAAAACAACTGATTATCAAATATATAAGAAATAAAGAAATATTGAAGAAACTTTGTAAGTTCAAAAAATACAATGAATAAATGAAAAAATAATACATTAAAAAATTTTGTTGTCTTTACTTATCTATTTTTTACTTCTTATTAATATAACACACACACACAATTTTAATAAAATTATTTATTAAAATAATATTATATTATATTATTATTTTTATTATTTATTTATTTTTAATTATTTATTTTTTTTCAAATCACTTTTTAGCACACACAAAATCCTTTAACCAAAATGGGGCACTTGTTATGCATTTAGATTTTCCTGAGATATAAAAAATATTTTTATATATTATAAAAGAAATAAATCTTCTAATATTATTATTATTTATTTGTTTCAATACTCACTTGGACATTTTAACTCTTCTTTTATCTTATTTATTTCTACATCTTCAACATCACGCTTTCTTTTTAAACTTTTCTGTCTTCTTTTTTGTTCTTTTTTTATTTCTTCTTGTTTCTCAATTTGACGTAACGTTTCTCGCATTTTTAGTGTTTGTCTCATTAAACTTGAAGTTTGTCTATTGTCTTCATATTTTTCAGCAATAAATTGTATCTTAAATATAAAAATCAATAATTGAAAAAAATCTTATTAAATAGTAATATTGAATATATTAAAAATAATGAAAACTTACAGAATTTATCAAACTCTTTCTTAAGTAATCAAATTTACTGTCTTTCCTGAAGGTGTGAATCACTGTACGAACCACATTTAAATGTATTTGGAGTATTGGACGCTGAAATATAAAATAATAATGATTTATAATTGTCACACATTTTTTAAAAGAATGAAAATTATTTAATAACACTTACTTGGCGCTCTATAAATTCAATTTCATCATTTATATCTACATAAAATTTACACTGCAACTCTTCATTTTTAATTATTTTCAAGATCTCACAAGCTAACCGCAAATTTTGTTCTGTATATTGAGCTTGTATTTCACGACACTAGAAAAATAAATTATACAAAATAAAATATAATAACTCAATATTTCCAAAGAACGAGCCAAGAAAAAATTGATAGAATACTTACTTTTTCAAACAGTTTTTTTTTACTAATTGGCAAAAAAACAATTTCATTAGCAGTATTTTTATTTTGAAATAACTTTAAGACTTTTTCAATAGCGGTCATGGTATTCAGTAATTCCAAACTCTAGAATAGATATATCAAATAATTAAAATCACGTAAACAACAAAAACAAATTCCGTTTTGCACAGTTATAAAGCAATAAATGAATTATTAATACTCATTATAGTTACTTCTCCATTTAATTTTCGTATTTCACTTATTAATTAAACCATTTTTTTTTCTTTTTTCTTCGACTGTCGCCAAGAAACCGTTTCGAATAAACTGAGGGTGCCATTGAGTTAAATATTTTTGAAACTCTCAAAAAATTAAAAAGAAAATATTTTTCTATTGGGAATGACATAGAAAAATTTTTTTGAAACGAATAATTATTATGCATATAGCATATATAAAGTCTAATGCACTTGTTTAATAAAGAAGTAATAAAAATTTAACTCTGCCCTAGCAGCAAGCAGTGCTAAACAGAGAAAAAAATAAAAAATAAAATAGTCAACTTTATTTTTTTCTCAGATTTAATTTTATGAAAAAAATAAAAAATAAAATAGTCAACTTTATTTCTTCCTTAGATTTAATTTTATGGGTCATCAAAAAAAAAAAAAAAAAAAAATATATATATATATTTAAAATATATATTTTAAATGTATATATATGGACCCACAATTAAATTCTTTGTTAAAAGAAAAAAGTCAAATTGTGAAAACACTATATACGTTATACAACACGTGGTCTGCTGGGCCCTGTGTTACGCATACGCATGTATATATATATATATATATATACGCAGTGAGTTACTCAATGCGTAACTTGATATTTTTGGTTCACGTATCAGGGTCGTCCAAACATATTTCATTATATTTTTTATTTTATTTTATTTTTTCATAAATAATTTTTTTATTATACATAGATTATTAAAAAATAAATTTCATCATATCAACAAAAAAATTTTTAATGACCAACATCATATACCACCTCCGACCCTCTATTTCCATACTCACGACCCCCTATCCCCCCATCACCATACTCGCAATCCAACATCTCCCATCTTAGCTACAGCCCCCCATCTCAATACCCCTCTTACCTCACTAACATCTCCCCTACACATCACTTTTACTACCCCTAAAACATCCCTCAATTCTTTTTTATTTTTTTTTCAACCCTTAATTAATTTATTATTCAAGGGATGAAATAGAATCGGCCCTGTTTCCCAACTACTATAATATTAAACAGAACATCCGTCCCCACAGGGAAAATGAGTTGCACCTCTCGACAACACGTCGGCTCGATTATTTTTTGAAGGTACTTATACTCAATGGAATATCTACAGTATCTTCTATTATTACAATAATTCTATTGCTTACGTATGTTTGTAGTTTATATGGTTCTGCTTTCAACCAATGTAGTACAATTTCTGAATCACTTCAAAAAGTAAATTCATCAATATTGCAATGTAATATACTAATTTGTTATGCTAATTCAATTTCTTGGTATAATCTAGAAAGTAGTAATTTTGGAATAGTAACAGTTGATTTCCGAAAAGCAACTTTTCTTTTATCTGGAATTATTTGACATGAAACCCCACCGTTTAAACTAGTCGTACGAAGATAGACATGCCCCGCAAGCTAGTCGACTAACGTGACAAAACCCATGCAACTGTATGTCGACTGGTTTGTCAATAATGAATATAGCGGTTATTTTTGTGTTTTGTACAGTGTGAAATTGTTGTATGGATTGTACATACTGAGAGAAAACATTAATTTTAATAGATCAAAAATCTTTGCTATTTCCGATAAAATTTTTCGTTCAGTTATTTTTGGATCAGATTCAAAGTTAATTTGTCATTGTGGGTGCACCATGAAATGCCGAGAGTTTTGAAAGTACAAGATTTACCCGTTAATAGATGAGAATCGACGTTTTGTCTGTTAAATTTTTAAGAATGCTAGCTTTGTTTGAGGCCCATTGTCGTATGTTGAAACCACCACGTTTAAGCATCATCATTACTTCGTTTTTCAATTATAATGAATCTTCTAGACTATCAGCACCTGTTAATAGATCATCTACATGTGAATCGTTTTCAATTGCGTTAGCGGCTTTAAGAAACAAGTCAATTTCATCTTTAGCCATTTTATGCGAGATACGGAGAAGAAATTACGCCAAAGGTGACAGTGTTTAGTTATTATCGAATTAACATATGCTATTTACAATAATAAAAGTATGAGCTATTTTTTTATTTTTTTTTTTTTTTTTCTATAATTTTTTTAGGCTGTTTTGGTGTTTTAATTTGTATTTTAGAAAATAAATTTTCTGAGAATTGCATACCTGCAGGTGACAAATATCTCATTAAACTTTTTACGTCTTTTAATTTTTCCTTCGTAATTCTAACTAGTTTCGCAAGTGGTAAATATAATGAATTTTTTAATGTTTTTGTAGAGTTATAAATATTATATACTTTAGGTTTATCATTTCTATCATATGTATTGTAAACTTCAATACATCCATTCTGGAAAAATTCAATGTTATTTGCTTTTCTTATAGGAATTGAGTTTGGCAAGTTTAATTTTTTAGGTATAATTATCTCAAAATCTCTTACAATTAATCTATTGTTCTTCAATTATTATAAATAGTGGATTCCTCGAATCTTAGATGATACTTATATAGTCTTCTTGTGTTTCTATTGTTTCCATTTTTTTTTTTTTTTGGTGAATACATACCGAAATTGTGGTCACACGAATAGTTTGAGTGACCACGAACAGGATATAAATGAGTTATTTTAATTTCTAATTCTCGAGACAATCATGAAAGAAATAATAATATTGAATAATTTTTTTTTTTTGACCACCACAGCTGTCGATTCACGGTACTTTTCCCGAATCGTTTTTCCCGAATGGCCTTTTTTCCCGAATGACTTTTTTCCCGAAAATCTCTTTTCCCGAATGCTTTTTACCCGAATGCATTTTGCCCGAATGTTCTTGTGCCCGAATTTAAAAAAAAAAAAAAAACTATCAAAAAAAAAGAAAGAACTAATACTAGAATAAAATTTATTAAAAAAAAAGAAAGAACTAATACTAATTTCATTATTTACCGTCATTTTTTTTATTTTATTTAAATTAGCATTTTGATTGCGAATGTCAAATTTTTGAGTAAATTTCATCCAAATTTTTATCAATATTTTTTCATAAAAATTTTTAGTAAATTTTATCCAAATTTTTATTAGTATTTTTTAATAAAAATTTTTATTAATATTTTTTAATAATGGATGATATTAAAATTCTGGGGGAAACACAATTAGTACATAACGGTTTCGTATATTTGCGGTCTAAAGTACCAGTTAAAGGTAAAACCTATTGGGAGTGCCAAAGATTACGCCGTAAAGAATGTTAAGCAAGAGCAATTACTGCATTCAATGTTGAAGAAAGTCGACATTATTTTATACGCGAACCAACATTATAAGATCATGCTCATGTTCCCAACCAAGAATAGGTTGAAGCTGAGATTTTGAAAATGTCTTTGAAGCGAAAGTCTGAGGACCACCCACAGCAACCCCTGCTCAAATATTACGTGCAGAGCTAGCTGGACTGTCTGAGGGCGTCCTTAGCCAGCTACCTGAGCGCAATAACTTAAAAATATCAATGCGAAAAATCCGGAGGTACTTTCTTTTTATTAATTTTTCTATTTTTATTTTTTATACAATATTTATTTATTTTTTTAAGAAAAAATTTGCCACCAAACTCAAAAAGTTTCGCTGACTTGGGTACTCTTCCTGATCGATATCAGAAGACCCTCACGGGTGATAAATTTTTAATTTATGATTTACTCGATGATGATGGAGATTTTTTGAATGGAGGTAGGGTCATCGTTTTCTCGACTCAGAGAAATTTAGAATTATTGGCGAGGAGTGATACCTGGTTCTTAGACGGAACGTTCAAGGTGACATGTTAATTATGTGTTATTTATAATGACAATCGTATAACTATATTGATATTACTATTAGGTCAGTCCAACTATTTTCACACAACTTTTCACAATTCTTGGGACGTATAAACAACTTGGTGGAAAAGATACAGTTGTTGCTAAGGATTATATATATTTATAAATGTTATACGAATATATTGTTGTCGTTAAAAAAATATATATTTGCTGTAGCTGTGACTTTTCTATTTGAAAACTGTATTTTTGTATGTAAAAAGGATACATTTATTAATAAATTAACATATTAGTATTTAAAAAATTTTTATATTTGTTTTTTTGTCATTTGAATTTGGCTTTTTTTTTTGACCCTCTATAAAATCTAAAATGGCCCCCAATGGCTCCCTTAGCGCCACGCCGTGGCCCTTTACCCACCAGATCATCTAGCAACTCTGTAATGAAAGCCAGCTGGCCAACAACTGACGACATTGTCAGAGTTTAGCTAGGTACACGGATCACGCCCCACTAATTACTTTAGACAATAATTACCGATAACACGAGAAATACCAAATTTTGTTACAATGGATATATCTTTATTCGTGTCGTATTGAATTTTTTATTCTATTATTATTATTATATTCATTTTTCGGAAAGTATGATTTTTTTTATATATTTGTTTTTGAGAAATTTTATATTTTAGATATATATTTTTTATCAAATATTTCTTTTCTAGATGTACCTTGTTTATATATAACAAATGAAAGTATACAAGTTTTTCATTAATAATTAACTATACAATTGACCCAGAACGGAGATAAGATATATAATATATATGAAAAAAACGCGTTTTCTGGACGTCGGTTTGGATGAAATATTTTTAAAATATTCTTTAACTATCACAGACTTGTAGCCCTTGAAAAAATATGCGATGTAGATATCATTTAGATTTCCCTCCCTCGTTATTTTGCTCCCCATTGTATGGGAAATTTCATAACAAGTTGAAATCTCGTTTTTTTTCAATTATTTTTTTCGAATTTCAATAAAAACAATGAAATTCAGGATGAATCATTTTATATGGAAATTTTCGCAACTTTTTGGAAAGAATATTTATATTTTTGTCAATTTTTAATTCATCTATGAAAACTGTGTTTGAAATTCAAAAAGCTGAATTTATGGATTTGTCCTTAATTTGATTTTATTTTGATTATCATTTTCGAAAAGCTAAGAAAACTGTACATGAAAAAGACTTGTTTAATTTTGTGTAATAATGGCTAGGATAAATGAAAATGCAAAAATCATAGACGAAAAACCATGTTTATAACGTTGAATTTTAGATTTTTGAATTTTAAACATGATTTTCAAAAATAAAAGTAGAATTAAAGAAAAATAAATATTTTTTCCGCAAATCTGAGAAGTTTTTAATATAAAATCATTTATCCTAGAATTTTTTTTGTGTTTATAATGAACCTAAAAAAATTATTTAAAAAAACGAAATTCCAAACTTCGATTAAATTCTTCATACAATGAGTGTCAAAATAAAAAAGAAAAAAATCTAAAGATAACTTACATTGGATATTTTTTCAATATAAATTTATATTGAAGAGTTAATATTATT
This sequence comes from Lysiphlebus fabarum, assembly GCA_011426435.1. Taxonomy (NCBI): domain Eukaryota; kingdom Metazoa; phylum Arthropoda; class Insecta; order Hymenoptera; family Braconidae; genus Lysiphlebus; species Lysiphlebus fabarum. The sequence goes on from WSYQ01000576.1 coordinate 89,530, forward strand.
ATCAATAAACGAATATTTTAATATTAATAATATATTTAATATTCAATTGGGCTATCATTCGTCACTCGAGTCTCACTAGAGTCAAATATTGTCATCAACGAGAATACATTTGTCGGTACTCAAATTATATATATATAAATATAATATGAAATGAATTCCATTTCAAATAGTATTTACTTATTTGATAAAGATTATTATTATGTATAATTACTGTATCAAATAGAACAAATTTAAAATATATAAAAATAAAAAAACAAAAATATATAATCTTGGGAGGGTAGAGGAAGTTTAGATTTAGTAAAAAAAATATATTCAGGGTTTTAAGCATTTAAAAATTTAAAATACTAATTGATTCCAAACATTCTGCAATTTCATAAACTCTTTATTTTTCAATAATTATGAAACAATAGATATCCCATATCTGAGAACAAAAAATTGTAATAAGAAAAAAGAATTTTTTTTATTTAAAATTTTCTGTAAATTTTTTTTATCAATAGCAATATTGAGGTTACTTGCTTCAAGCTGTCCTTCTGGACCGGACTTCAACATTCCAGTTTCAAGTCATCTTCATAAGGCTCAGCTATTTTTTTTGTACGAAGGTTATGATTGTGATCAACTGTATTAAATTTCGAAACTTCTTGATTTTTTAGAGCATCAATCTTCAGTAAATTTCTTTAGTCTTCTGTAAAATACAAATTGTTATTATTAATATCATGATTAACATCATTATAATGGTCTGCATAACTATCGGACTTAAAATTGTCGATATGGCTATATTTATTATATTTATCAAAACCAAAAAAATATTTTTTTTTATTTTTTTATTCTTTTTCTTCACCATCATCATCACAATTAGAATTATTTATATCATCGAGTTTATTAAATTTATCAGAATCGAAAGAATATTCTTTTATAAGAATGTAGACCATACTATATCAAAGTATAATAAGTTAATTTTTAAAGGTTTTATGCAATTGTTTATAACTATTTTGTTTGAATAATTTTTTTTGTTGTTATCTTTGAGGCGAAAATACCGAGCTTGGTGTTAAAAATTACATTGCGTTATTCTTTATATAATAGAATAACAAATTTTTTAAAAAAGTTAATATTTAAAGGTTTTATGCAATTGTTTATAACTATTTTGTTTAAATAATTTTTTTTTGTTGTTATTTTCGAGGTACAAATTTAAAAAATTAAAAATCAAAAATACAAAACGAGGTAAAATAAAATGTCAGGGGAGTAGAACTGGTTTTGATTTTTTATCTTTACTGGGTCTTTTTCCTGTTTTATTTGCGAAGCTGAACAAGGCGGAGAACAGAGGAGAAGTTTTAGATAATTATTATATGATTTCTCCGTGATCGGTCAATTTATTAACTACTTTTACTGCAAATATCTCGGAAAAATTAATTTTAAAAATAAAACTCATTTCACCTAAATTATTGTAAATTTTTTTTTCTACATTTTTTATCTGAACTATTTTTCGCTGTCTACCCCCGTTCCTACGCTATCTCAGAAATAACCGCTTTTTATTTCTATTTGACCCTTTCTCTTAACCCTATCAAATTTTAAACCCCACTATTCGATTCACGACCCTCAAAAACATACCCCTATATTTAAAAAAAAAAAAAACTTAAATAGTCACAGAGTAAAAATTTTTTCCATCTAAAATACATAGAGCTTTTTCAGTGAAACGAAAAAATTGATCATAAAGCGTCGCTTGTTCATGAAAAAATTATTACAATATATCAAATCAATGGAAAAGAACTGTACTTTTCGATAAAAAGAAAAAAAAATTATATGGGTTATTCCAGAAAATTTTATTATAGTCGTTTTTTTGTTTTCATCAATTGTTTTTGATGTTTTTTTCTCTTCATCGAAAATTACCTCCCCTTAAATTCAATATGTTATAATAATTTTTCCAGGGATAATTGACGTTTCAGGATCAATTTTTATGTTTTTGTAAGAAAACCCAATGTAATTTAAATGGAAAACTTCACCGTACAGAGGGTGGCTAGGATTAAAATGAAAATTTTTTTTTTCATGCCATAAATTTTTTTAATTTTTTTGAGACAAAATGAAGGGGTGGCACAATGGAAATTCCAAGATGACCCAAATAAGAACCGCCCTGATATACATTCATTCTTTAAAAATTTAGTTAAAGAAGTGCATCTGTTTTTGTAGCTGTTTGTTTTTGATGAAAACATTCAAAAATACCTAAATTAAATAATTTAATAAACAAATACATCTAAAGTTATTAATTATTAATTTTTGAATTAACAATTCGAACAGAGAGAAAAGGTATTCAAAAAAAGACAATTACTTAAAGAATAATTGTTTGAAAAATTATTTAACCGATTACATCTGTTTCCATAGCCCTTAAATATTTTAAATTAAATTTTTAATAAATAATTAATAATTTTTGAATAAACAATTGGCTAAGAGAAAAGATATCATCCCATAACAAGTCAGTCTGATTCTCTCATTAATAATTCTCGAATATACGACTGGCTATGGCAAAATATGCAATTTCAAAAATGGACAATTATTTATGAAATTATACTCTTTATTCAATTATTTATTTAATTGCATTTTACTTTTTGCTATTTTCACCCGAAAATTGATCTAAAATTACAAGAATAATTTTTTTTAATAAACATATAGTTCCGGAAAAAGATATGATTCAAAAAAAGTTTATTATTCATTCATAAAACATCATTAATATCCTAGCGTCATCTAAAGTTTTCTTAGTTGTTTGATCATGACTGTAAATTTAGATATTCCTGAGAAGCTAAATTATTCGGTTCTTATTCTGGTGAAGTATAACAATACTAAATATTTTTAAATGATCAAAAAATTTTCGGATGAACTGTTTCGTTTCTAAGCGATACTGAAACAAATACGAATATCATGTTTTTCAGACTTCAGGTTTATCTTCGAAAACTTAATAAAAAACATAAAACTTCTATCCTCAGATTAATTTTAAACAAGAAATCAATCTTTAATCATTGAAAACTATAAGATCATTTATTGACTGGAGGGTTTGAGTCTATTTGTTTGAGGTCGTACAAAAGTAACATAAATTCAAAGTACTATCTTGATAGATTGGTGACATCTGATACCGAATATTTCAAAGAAAATAACGATTTCACGACAGAACTTCAAAATTCTGAATAAAATATTAATTAATTTTCACGCTGTATGAAGTTTTCTTATTTGTCGGATAAGGCAAAAAATTTCTGGAAAACTAAATTAGGCTCAGTTTCGATTATATTTTGGTCACCTACATAAAGAAAGATAAGCTCAACATCTTTATTTCCAAAAGACTCTTTTCAAAATAAATCAAAAGATACTCTATTCGGTACGGTTCTTATACGGTTCATAAGATTCCAAGTTCGTATTCCCGGAAAAGAAACTAGATTTAATAAACAAGAAAATTTTAGCCTTACAGCGTACTGTAACAAAAGATCTGAAAACTCTTGTTTTGCTCATACAATTCTTCAGTAACAAAAGGTTCATGAGTTGTTACATTAGAGGCATTACAAAACCGTTGGAAATGTTTAGAATCAGCCAGATAGATTGGTGACGTTTGATACTACGTCTCGTATGAAAATCACAATTTGACGTTAATTAATAAAGTTTTGAATTCAATTCCAAAGATAATAAGAATTTACAATTATTCGATCTGGAATCAATTATGTTTTGATATTAATCGAAGTTTCATTAATTTCTTGAATTCAGAAATAATGAAAGAATAAGATATTTCTGGGTTTTCAGTTGTTTTTTAACTACCCTTCAGAAGCAAGATAAGCCTATACAACCTTAAAAATTTTTTTAAGTAATTTAATTTCTTCAAGACCATACTTTATTGAAAACCGTTTCAGCAAATTTAATAGACTTCATGTTAATTTTTCGAAACGAGGAATGATAATGAAAAAATTATCTGTGATCATTTGCTTAAGAAAAACCAAAACCTTCTAAGATTACAAAATAAGATTAGAGCAGTATTAAGACATTGAATGAAGTATTTTATACTATATCATTGATTTAATGGGAAAAAATAAAACACGTATTTATAATTCTTTTTGCTTATATTTTTTAAATACTAACATATTTATAGACCATCTTTGCGTATATCACATAAATGCAATAATTTTTATCTTTAAATTATGCTACAATGTATGACACAAATAATGATTCCTTTGTAAACTCATAGAGATTATTAAGATAATGAATTCAATTATTCTTCGTATTCAATCACCTAACCAGCTTTCCTATTTATTTCGTTGAAAATATGAGAATCTGGCTCCTTACGATACTTTATTCGATAAATGCTGACCCATGAACGCATGTGGACTTCTGTTCGAGTAACATTTTTATTTTTTCAAGAAATTCTTTAATTTTGCTTCTTGGAAGAACTGCATCAGTTGTTACGTACAATTTAAATATTTTTAAAGCAATTTGATTTTTAGCTTCCGTCCAGCGGGGTTTTTTTACAACTGATTTGCCTAAAAACGAAAAAACATTCAAAAAAAATTTGTTAGCATTTTGCGAAAACGTCGAAAATAATATGTTTACCTTTTTTAGTTATTGTATCACCTTCGTCAATGCAATTTGGAGATTTACGTGGATATTTTCTTTTTCTTACATGTGTTAGACCTGTAAATACACGTGTACATGAGCTTGTGGTCATATTTTCACTTGTAATATTACGTTGGCCATCTAAATGATCATCACTCAACGTATTCTGATGATTAAAGTTGACTGGTTCTAAAGCTAATGTAGGCTTATGAAGTTTTTCAGTCTTCTCATCTAATTCAGCTACCAAGTTCACAGCGTGAACTACAGTATCAAAGTTTTTTGCATGATAAATTGATTCAGCATTTTTTATTTCTGGATTTAATATTTTCAGCATATTCATTAACCGCCATATCATTCTTAAACGAGCTCTTATCATGTCATGTTGATGAGGCTTTTTATATTTATCACCAAGTGCACTACACTGAAAAAAAAAATTTCTATCTGACAGAATTTTTGTTCTTGGAAATTTTTAGTATTGAATCATGAAAAAGATTTCTTAATAAAAAAAAAAAATTTCTTGATATAAACCGTAAATCTTCTTGAATTATTAAATATTTGATTTGAATTAAAGCTATATTGTCATTTATAAGAGAAATATTGTTCTTTTATTAAAAAAAAAACTTCTTGAATTAATGACTATTAATTTATTGTTTTAAGAAATAAACGATTTGAAATAATACATCAGCGTCTTGAATTATGAACAAAGTTCCTCAATTTTAGAAGTTGACTTCTTGAATAAAATCGACTCACTTCTTAATAAAATAAGTATATGTCACAATTCAAATTGAAATCTACCTTAATTTTAGAAGTAGACTTCTTAAATAAAATCGACTCACTTCTTAATAAAATAAGTTTATGTCACAATTCAAATTAAAATCTACCTTAATTTTCGAAGTTGGCTTCTTGAATAAAATCGACTTGCTTCTCGATACAATAAGTTTATGTCATAATTCAAATCATAAAAGTATTAAATAAATTTTTTTTATTTAAAAAAAAAAAAAAATTATTTATTTTTTTTATTCGTTATTTACTATTTATTTATTTATTTTTATTACTTTGACTTTATATTGTAGTTTTCGGCTGCCTGTTTTTTTTTTTTTCTAATTTTTTGTTCCGACCGGGATTCGAACCTGCGACTACCTATTCTACCTAACGACCTAATGCTAAACCTATGCCTTTACCCCGAGTCTAATTTTACATCTTGACATTTGAACAAAAATTTTAGTCACTTAAACTACAACCTAATTTAAATCAATGAAATGCATTTTAACTGTTACATAACAAGGTTTTTAGGATTATTTAATTTTATTTAAATATTAATTTAATTCAATATAATTATAAATTATTAATATTTTTTGGGTTATTTAATTATATTTGAATATTCATATAATATATATCTAAAAATTAAAAGTAACTGACTGTCAGGTTATTTTTATTAATATAGTGAAAAAGAAAATAATTAAAATTAAATTATTTATCATAAATATTTTATTAAAAATTTTATATTCTTGGATTTTTAAAGGTTAATAAGAAATATTGAAACATAAACGCAATAATATAGAAAATAAAAATACAATATGAATAATTTAATTATTATTAATTAATAAAACTTTTGAATATAATGAAATAAACTTACTGCCAATTGTTTTATTATTTTTTTTTTTTTTTTTTTTTTTTTTTTTTTAAAAATCAATTACAATATTATTTCAATTACATTTAATTTATTTTTTATAACCATCTTAACATATAAAATTTTAATCGTTTTTATTAATTTTTAACAAACCAAAAATATTATTAATCATATTCAAAAAAAGTATATAGTAAAAGTATACAGCATATATCCAGATATTCATAGCTGATTTAAATCTATTCATTTATAAGATTGAATTTTATTTATTAATTTTTTTTTCCATCGATTTTTTGGTATTAGTATCATTCATTTTATTTACTTGTTCATTCAAATTTTTAACATTTTTTCGTTCTTCTGCTTCTTTAACAATGTCGTTGTTTATTTCATCAACAATTTCATTTTAATTTTCAATATTTTCTTGTTCTTCTGCATCTTCAGCATCGATGTTGTTTATTTCATTAACAAGTTCAACATTTTCATGTAATCTTAATTCTTGAGCTGGAGCATAATTAATATTTTGGGTTTCAGGAATAAACAACAAGTCTGCTGTTAAACCAACAGCTTCTGGGTGCACTGGTTTTTCTAGTTTATATAACAGCTTTTGAATTAATCCATAATGGACTTCACTTTCAAAAGGAAATTGCAATTCAAAAGTAAAAAATGTTTTGAAAATTATATCAAAAGCTGTCATAAAATTTTCTACTTTCCATCTTATGTTATTCACACAGCAAATCACTTCATCTAAGTGATCCCAGTCATTCCCAATAACAACTATAAGTGGTTGCAAGTTTTTATTTAATTCTTTCATTTTTTGTGCTCTTAAAAACACGGCATCATCAACAGCATCAGCAGTCTAAAATTGACATTACATACAATTATTATTATTTAATAAATAAATACATCTATCTACTGTATAAAAAAAAATTAAAAATAATAATAATGGCAATATTTTAAATTCTTTTACCTTAACATGATGGACAACACTCTCGTAAACATCAACAACTGTAGTCTTAGCATATTTATTTGCTCTTCCATGTGGTGGTACTAGAAAAGCTAAGAGTTTAATTTTTGAGGCAGCCTTGACAATTACATTTGTCGCATCTGATGATATAGACTTTTTTAAATCATTTATTTCTCTTGCCCATTTAGCTTGTTGATTTTTGCTTTTATGTGAATGTAAAACACCAAGTCTATATAGAAGCTGGTCAAGTTTTTCTTCTGTTAACTCGGCTGCTTCAGGGTACCAAATGTTGAAGTCTAAGTTAACAAGTTTATGTCCTTCTGAATTTTTTAAAGAAGGCCAATTGTTAATGAATCTTTCAAGTGGAAGTTCATCTCCATTTTCTTGCTTTTTTTCCTTTCTACGATGGACGACGGGTGTATGCAGCTCATTTCTCCGAAGTTGACTAGTTACTACCCAGGACTCTTCACTCGGTTCCATGGTTCACAGGTATTTTCATCGAGGAAGTTTTTGCATTCAGCTATATTTATTTGTGTTTCTGGATTGATATTAAATATAAATGTGGATTAATATAATTTGTATTTACAAAAACAAAAAAAGTTAATTTTGAAGTAGAAATTACCATGTTGTACCACAGCATCTGTCAAGGCTTCATTTATTTATTTATTATTTGTTATCTACCTTTTTTATTATTATTTTTTTTTTATTTGTCATGGAAATTTTATTAAAACTTAAATAGTAATTTTAATTTGAAAATTGACATGATATTATATTTTATAGATATTAAAATTAAAAAATTAATTTAATTTTGCAAAATTTATGTTCTTGAGTGTTTGTTGTGTTTATATCACCGAGTAATTCGTGTATTGATTCTGATGAGGAGTTAGTTGTTGTTGTCGTTGTTATTTGAATCAAAGTTTGGATGAGTTTCCATGGGTGTTTTGATTGTGTTACAATCTTTCATGTTAAAACGATTAAGTAAATCATGAATGTATTTAGTTTGTTTAATTGAAATTGAATCATTAGTATATGAAAACTCAATACCAAGACAGTTTTTAATTTTACCAAGGTCTTTTAATTTAAATTCGTTTGTTAGTGATGATTTGATGTTTTCTACCCAAGTTGGGCTGGTTGAAAAAACCATTATATCATCTACATATACAGCTATAAAAGTTGTGTGATTGTTTTGTTTTGCTGAATAAATACAATTGTCTGATACTGTTGGTTTAAAACCAATGTTTTGAAGTATTTTATCTAGTTTTAAGTTCCATTGATGACCAGCTTGTTTAAGTCCATATAAAGCCTTTTTCATTTTACATACTTTATTGCCTTGGGCAAGTTGGAGTTTCATGTTTAATGCAGTATCACGTTGCTTTGAATTTTTATCTCTTGATATTTTATCAAGTATGTCTTCAAGTGTTTCAGGTACATGCATGTATACGTCTTCGTATAGATCACCATTAAGAAAAGCTGTGGTGACATCCCACTGATATGTATTCATTTTTAGTTTTACAGCTAGTGATATTAATAGCCTGATTGATTGTAAACGTGCAACAGGAGCGAAAGTTTCTTTGTAGTCAACACCTGGACGTTGGGCAAAGCCTTTTGCAACAAGACGTGCCTTTTTTAAAGTTGATGATGAGTTTGGTATGAATTTTTGTTTTAGAATAAGTCTGGAACCAATAATGTTGTGACCAATTGGTTTATCAACGATTATCCAAGTTTTATTTTCTATCAGTGATTCAAATTCTTTTTGTATAGCTTTGTTCCAGTCTGTTGCATCTGGACCTGAAATTGCTTGTTTTAGTGTTGGAGTTGCAAGGTTTGATTGTTCACTTGTTCCCTCCTCAAGACTTGCTTTGGGACAACAATCTGATACAAATACTTTTGTTGGTCGACCACGAAGACCTGTACGTAGTGTGATCCAGCGACCAGTAAGTGGTTTTTGTTTTTCAAAACCTAAAAAAGGTTCATTAAGTTCATCATCATCTGATAGATTTGTTTCACTGTTTGATATGTTGTCTAGTTGTTGGTTTTGGTTTGTCGGTGTTACAAATGTGTATGTATTATCATTTTTTTTATCTTGGTTTATCAAGTTATTTTCAAGATTTGGTGTATGTTCTTGAGTGCTTGTTGTGTTTATATCACCGAGTAATTCGTGTATTTATTCTTATGAGGAGTTAGTTTTTGTTGTTTCATTTTGTACATGTGATGTATCTGGTTGTTGTGTAGAAATAAATTCTCTTGTTATATCTATCTTTTGTTTCTGTTTTAACCATACACGATAACCTTTTAATTCAGTTGAATAACCAAGAAAGATACATTCATTGGTTCTGTCTTGAAATTTTCCTTTTGTTGGGGTTTTATCAAGGCAGTAGCCATGATCACCAAAAACATGTAATTTGTTTAAGTTTGGTGATTTATTATACCATATTTTATATGGTGATTGGTTGTTTAAGGTACTTTTTGGACACATATTTCTTATGTAACATGCTGTGTTAACAGCTTCTGCCCAGAAAGAATGTGGTAGCCCAGATTGTAATAATAAGCATCTTGTCATCTCGACACGAGTTCTGTTCATACGCTCAGCAGTACCATTTTGTTGTGGTGTATGTGTTACAGTAAGTCTTCTAGTGATACCATGTGAGTTCAAATAATTATTAAACTCATTGTTGATATATTTTTTTCCATTGTCAGATTGGAGAGATTTAATTGTTTTACCAGTTTGTTTTTCAACAAATATTTTATAAGACTTGAATGCATCAAGTGCATCACTTTTACGTTTTGAAAACTTGACTGTGCACATTTTGGTTTTGTCATCAATAAAAGTTATTAAAAATCTTGCACCTCCTTTTGACGTGGTTCTTGTTGGTCCAAATACGTCAGTATGAACTAGTTCTAGGAGTTCTTTTTTACGTTGTGATGTTTTTGGGAAAGGTTTATTAGTCAGTTTACCTTTTAAACAGATTTCACATGGTAATATATTATTTTCTTTATATATTTTTATACCTTGTTGTTTTCACAGTACTTGTATATCACGTAGATTTAAGTGTCCAAGTTTTTTGTGCCAAGTGTTAATATTGTTGTGGTTTTTTGTTTTTTGTATTGTGTTAGCAATCTCAATATTTTCGTTTATATAATATAAATCATCGTGTTTAGTTGCTGTGATGATTACTGATCCTTGTTGATTTATTATTTCAGCATTTTTATTATCAAACGTTATTTTGAAACCTTTTTCAGTTATTTTACTTACTGATAATAAGTTGGTACGTAGGTCAGGTACAAAGAGAGTGTTGGTAAGTGTAACTTCTTTGTTGTTATCATTTTTGTTTTGAGTTGATATTTTTACAGTACCTTTTGATGCAACAGGTGTTGTTATGTTGCTTGCTAGTTGTAGTTTTAACTTATTACAAGGTTCATGATTGATGAATTTTGATTTATCACCACACATATGTGACGTTGAGCCACTGTCTATGCACCAACGAGTTTTGTCATCAATAGTCTTGGTGTTAAAAGCTGATTGTGTTGATGTTGTTGCCAAGAATACAGTTTCTTGTGCATTATTACTTTTTTCTTGTTTATTGTTTTGTTTGTTGTACCAGCATTGATTGGTTGAGTGGTTTGATCTGCCACATTGTTGACATTTTGTTTGATTTTTTGGTGATTGTTGATGATTTTTGTGTTGGTTTGACCTAAAGTTGTTTTTAGCAAAATTTTTTTTGTATTTGTTGTATTTTTGATGAGTTGCTAACATGGCTGTAGAAGATGAGCGATCTGAGTTGGTGAAATGTCTGGAGTCGTTTTCTTCTGTAATTTTTATTTTTAGTTCTTCAGGTGTAGGTAATTTGGTATGAGTTTCAATTGCACAACGAAAATTCGAAAATGACTCTGGAAGACTCAACAGCAGCATTATTGTAAGAAGGTTGTCGTTTATTTCAATACCAATTTCTTGAAGTTTGTCAACTGTGTCAATAAATGAGTCTAAATGTTCAAGAACATCACCATCGTCATTTAGTTTCATCAAGACCAGTTTTTTTAAGAGGGTTGCCATTCGAGCAGGACCTTTTGATTGATAAATTGTATGTAGTTTATCCCATATTTCTTTTGAAGTATTACAATCTTTAATTTGTTTTAGTTGTGATGGGTGTATTGATAAGATAAGATCAGCTTGTGCTGGACATGTTATCTCCATTTACGTATTCGAAAGTCTCATTTTTTATTAATATACTTTTCATTTGCATCTTCCAAGTATCGAAATTGTACTTGTTTAATAGTTCAAGTCTTATACTTTGAGATGTCGACATGTTACCACGTTTATATTATATATAATTTTTGTGAGTAAAAAAAAATTTTAGGTTATTTGTAACCTTTTTTTTTGTAAATTTATTTTAATATTAATAAATTTTCTTTTGTATTATTTAACATACCCTTTTTGATAATTGATTATGGTGTCTGGGGTCGTAACCTGATGAAGGGTTATATGGTTGATCAATAATAATAAGCACACTTTTATTATATACTTTAACGTGTTGTAAACCTTTATTGAATAACACAATGAAGTTAATAATAGAGAGAGAGAATAATGAGAAGAAAAGGAAAGATGAAAAAACTCAGGGCTGTATAAATGTATTTAGTGTGCCCATTTAGGGATGTAATGTTTGTCTGTAGATGTGCATGTTCTAACATATCACAATTGACATAAAATTAAATTTTAGATATAAAACTATAAAATTAGTTTAATTATGCAAAATTAAAATTAAAATTGTAATTTCAACATAAAAATTAACATAACATTAAATTTTGGATATTAATATTATTAAATTAGTTTACTTTTGCAAAATTAAAACTTTAATAATCATTTCAATTTAAAATTGACATTATATCAAATTTTAGATATTAATATTATTAAATTAGTTTAATTTTGCAAAATTAAAACTTAAATAGTCATTTTAATATTAAAACTGACAAAATTTTAGCTTTTTAGATATTGAAATTATAAAATTAGTTTCGTTTTGCAAAATTAAAACTTAAATAGTCATTTTAATATTAAAATTGACAAAATTTTAGTTTTTTTTTCAAATAGTAATTTCAACATTAAATTTGACATAAAATTAATTTTCAATCATTGAAATTATAAAATTAGTTTTGTTTTGCAAAATTAAAATTCAAATAGTAATTTTAACATAAAATTTTACATAAAATTAGTTTATTTTTGCAAATTTAAAACTTTGATAGTCATTTTAATATTACAATTAACATAAAATTAAATTTTACATATTAAAATCATTTAATTAGTTTAATTTTACAAAATTAAAATCCAAATAGTAATTTCAACATTAAATTTAACATAAATTTAGTTTAATTTTGCAAAATTAAAATTTAAATAGTCATTTCAATATTAAAATTGACATAAAATTAGTCTAATTATGTAAAATTTAAATTGTAATTGCAGAAAAAAAATAATTTTTAAATAATAATTAGTGAAATAAGAACTTCAGATTATTTAAAATTTTATTTCATGTTACTGGTTCAAACATTAGTTCTAATTTTTTAAAAGTTTAATAACTTTGAATAGATCGTATGCATCATATTTATACATATGTGTAAAATAATTGTTTTTTCTTTTGTTCAAGTTATTGAATAAAATAAATAACTACAAAACTTGTGATAGAATTATACATACTTTGGATTGATTTTTAATCCAGCATCTCTAACAACTTGTCTTATGAACTTCCTGTCGGCATCATTCCTTGGGAGCTAATGTGGATTCGAATTATTATACCCTTCGATGATTGCACGACTTTCTTCAGTTTGGTTGATAACTTTAACAACATCCAAACTCTCAATTAGTGTTACTAATTCTTCACGAGAGTATTGATGAAATTGAACATCAATATTATCTTCATTTTCCTGATCACTATTGTCAGGATTCCTTTGACCATTTTCTGCCTATATGTATATATAAAAAATTAACAAGATATTTTATTTTAACGTCAATTGACTTTTAAATATTTTATCCTGTGATTAGTTAAAAATTAATTTTATATAATAATCATTAAAAATAAAAACGCTTTCATGGTTATTGATTGTTATTATAAAAAATACTGACAGTAAAATTTATATATATTAATAAATTATGAATAATTGATTGATAAATATTATATTAATTTAAAATATATTTTGAAAAATATCATAAAATAATTTTTTATTCTTTTTTTTATTGATTTAGTTGTTTGGATTATTAATTATATGGAATAAAAAATAAAAATTAAATATGAAAATATATAGAAAAAACTACTTACCATTTCGTTTTTTACACAAAGTTGATGATATTAAAAATATTTCAAGGGTACACTTGAACGTTTTCATTGTGTCGTACGTGAGAATTGAGAAGCGATTGTCTAACAAGACTGAACTTGTATCTAAGTGTTATGATTCCGATATCAAAACATTACTCACACAATTACACATTTATTTATTTTTTTGTACTTTTAATTACGAAGATTTTAAGAGTTCTTGATTAGTTTAATGTTCGGAAGTATTTAAAAAAAATATGAAAATATGTATTTTGTTAATGCAATTATTTTATCGATAAATCAATTAATACGAAAAAAGATCTTACTTTAATTATTCGATAAAAACACGAATGTACACGACTGCATGCGTTTTATATATATATATATATATATGTGTATGTGTATACAACGGATGCGCTGAGACACCCATGTTCATACATACACGCGCATTGGGCCTCATGTTTTTTATCGTTGGTGTTGAAAAATAAAATTAAAATACAAAAATTAATTGTACTTTATCTATAATTAAAATTAAGTATTAATAATTAAGATAATACTTTATTATCTCAATTGAGTAATTTTTCCAGAAATTGCTTAACGCAAAAAAATTGAAAAAACATCAAATTGAATCAAAAAGAAATCGGTAAGTTTGTTGTTAATAAATATAATAATTTTTAAGAAAATAATGATAGTAAAAAAAAAATTAAACAACAAATAATTTGATGAGTGATCAATTTTTATTTTTTTATAAGTGTTCTTATATTGGTTGTAAATAATTTGTTATTTTAGGTAAAAAATATAAACAGTTCATGCAAGATCAACATGTGAGTCGAAGCAGGTTAGGGTCACCACTAAATTTGTTAACTAGGTATACAAGTAAGAATTTTAATAATTGATTCTCAAAATAACAAAAACATTGAAAATAATTACGTACAATTTTTTTTTACATTTTTAGATATCATATGATATAATTATTATTATTTGTATGACACTTGTGGTACTGTCAACAATTATTAAGAGTGTGGCTGATGTTTATTGCGTGCATAGAAAAGTACTCAACATATCATTATACTGTGGGTGGTGCAAACATAATGAATAAATACGTAAGTAATGAATTTAGATTCTTTGATTTATGAACTGTATGTTCTTTGAAAATTTTACAAAAGATCTGTTTAGAATGGAATTCCAGTGTTTTTTTTTATGTATAAATATCATTAAAATTATACTAGTCACGATAGAAAAAAATTAATAAAATTTATATTTGCATAGCAATCTCAATTTTTCTTATATTATTATTGTAATATAAAAAGAATATATTATCAAATTTTCGAATGAATATTTTACACTTTCATAATAATTAGTCATGTTTTGAAAAATTAAAACTTAAAGAGTCATTTTAATATTAAATTTTACATAAAATTAGTTTACTTTTGCAAAATTAAAACTTAAATAATCAATTTAATATTACAATCGACATAAAATTAAATTTAAGTTATTGAAATTATAAAATTAGTTTACTTTTGCAAAATTAAAACTTTAATAATCATTTCAATTTAAAATTGACATAATATTAAATTTTAGATATTAATATTATTAAATTAGTTTAATTTTGAAAAATTGAAACTTGAATAGTCAATTTAAAATTGAAATTGACATAAAATTTTGATATAAAACTATAAAAATTAGTTTAATTTTGCAAAATTAAAATTCAAATTGTAATTTCAACATTAAAATTAACATAATTTTAAATTTTAGATATTAAAATTATAAAATTAAATTTGTTTTGCAAAATTAAAACTTTAATAATCATTTCAATTTAAAATTGACATAATATTAAATTTTAGATATTAATATTATTGAATTAGTTTAATTTTGCAAAATTAAAACTTAAATAGTCATTTTAATATTAAAACTGACAAAATTTCAGCTTTTTAGATATTGAAATTAAAAAAATTAGTTTCGTTTTGCAAAATTAAAATTCAAATAGCAATTTCAACATTAAATTTGAAATAATTTTAAATTTTAGATATTAAAATTATAAAATTAAATTTGTTTTGCAAAATTAAAACTTAAATAGTAATTTTAACATTAAATTTTACATAAAATTAGTTTACTTTTGCAAAATTAAAACTTAAATAATCGATTTAATATAACAATTGACATAAAATTAAATTTTCGTTTTTAAAATTATAAAATTAGTTTACTTTTGCAAAATTAAAACATTTAAGTTTTAATTTTATTAAAAAATTTTTATAATTTTTATTAAAAAATAATCAATTTAATATTACAATCGACATAAAATTAAATTTAAGTTATTGAAATTATGAAATTAGTTTACTTTTGCAAAATTAAAACTTTAATAATCATATCAATTCAAAATTGACATTATATTAAATTTTAGATATTAAAATTATTAAATTAGTTTAATTTTGCAAAATTAAAATTCAAATTGTAATTTCAACATTAAAATTAACATAATTTTAAATTTTAGATATTAAAATTATGAAATTAAATTTGTTTTGCAAAATTAAAACTTTAATAATCATTTCAATTTAAAATTAACATAATATTAAATTTTAGATATTAATATTATTAAATTAGTTTAATTTTGCCAAATTAAAACTTAAATACTCATTTTAATATTAAAACTGACAAAATTTCAGCTTTTAAGATATTGAAATTATAAAATTAGTTTCGTTTTGCAAAATTAAAACTTTAATAATCATTTCAATTTAAAATTGACATAATACTAAATTTTAGATATTAATATTATTAAATTAGTTTAATTTTGCAAAATTGAAACTTAAATACTCATTTTAATATTAAAACTGACAAAATTTCAGCTTTTAAGATATTGAAATTATAAAATTAGTTTCGTTTTGCAAAATTAAAATTCAAATAGCAATTTCAACATTAAATTTGAAATAATTTTAAATTTTAGATATTAAAATTATAAAATCAAATTTGTTTTGCAAAATTAAAACCTAAATTATCGATTTAATATAACAATTGACATAAAATTAAATTTTCGTTTTTGAAATTATAAAATTAGTTTACTTTTGCAAAATTAAAACTTTAATAATCATATCAATTCAAAATTGACATTATATTAAATTTTAGATATTAAAATTATAAATTTAAATTTGTTTTGCAAAATTAAAACTTAAATAGTCATTTTAATATTAAAATTGACATAAATTAATTTTCAAAATTAAAATTCAAATAGCAATTTCAACATTAAATTTGACATAAAATTAATTTTTAATCATTGAAATTATATAATTAGTTTTGTTTTGCAAAATTAAAATTCAAATAGTAATTTTAACATAAAATTTTACATAAAATTAGTTCATTTTTGCAAATTCAAAACTTTGATAGTCATTTTAATATTACAATTAACATAAAATTAAATTTTACATATTAAAATTATTAAATTAGTTTAATTTTACAAAATTAAAATCCTAATAGTCATTTTAATATTGAAATTGACATAAAATTAAATGTTCGATATTGAAATTCCAAAATTAGTTTAATTATCGAAATTAAATTACAAATAGTAATTTCAACATTAGAATTGACATAATATCAAATTTCAGATATTGAAAATGTAAAATTAGTTTTGTTTTGCAAAATTAAAATTAAAAATAGTTTAACAGTGCAAAATTAAGATTCAAAAAACATAATAAGAATCTAGTTTTGCAATCAATTCAATTTAAAACTCAGAATATTTAAATTAAAATTAGTTATATTTTACACAATCAAGGATTTAAATAGTTTAATTAATATCAATATTCCTTTCAATTCAACATCACATTTTCAATACCTAAACTTTTTTTTTAATATTCAAGTCACAATCAATTTAAATTTATTTTAACTTGATATACAATTAAAGTTAAAAATTTATTTGAATTTAGTCAGAAAACGGTTGAATTTAAATTCAAAACTTTTAATAACTCTGAGTCGATCCTAATTTTGTTTTATTACGATGTATCAGTGTCCAATATGTAAAGTGTCACCATGGTTCACGGATACCAGGAAAAATGCTTTAGAGCATTTAAAAAAATATCATTCAAAATCCCCTAAATCTGGTAATTGTCCATATAAAAATTGCTCTAAAAGTTATGGTCATTTTTATAATTATTTAAAACACGTTGAAAATGTCCATATAAATATTCAAACACAAATCAGTACACAAGCAGTTGATTCAGATAATAAACGAAAGAATTTGGAAATAAGCATGACAATAGAAAAAAAAATTTGTGTGAATCAATCATTTGCTGATGAGTCTGTTGGAAATAAAACACTTCATGTAGAAAATAAGTTGTCTAAAGAACAAAAATTTTTAGATATATTAGATAATCTATTATTAGAGTTAGAAATAATAGAATTTGAAAAAAAACAGTTTGAAAGAGCAGCTCACTTCGTGAAAGATCTTCATGGAAATGTTTCCCTTTCAAGAAGTGCTGTGCAACAAATCATTAATTTTGTCTATGAATTTCAAAAATTATCGATAACAGACTTGAAAGAATTTAACCCAGAAATTGCAACAAACAAAAAAATAAATAATAGTTTAGATATTTTTTCAAATTCACTTTCTAATTTAAATACTGAACATAAAGTATTTAATTATTTCGAAAACAAAAATACTTTAATCAGACCAATTCCTCAAGTAATTGATCGACAAATCAGGCCGTGCTTAAGAAAAAAACATGGAAGAATAGTTTGGATGCCAGTTGGCACCAAAATTCATACAGTTTCCATGTCTCGCGTGCTTAAAAATTATCTGGAATTACCTCATGTTTTTAATACCATTGCTTACTATCTTAATAAACCGCTTGATAGTCATCATTGTTCTTCTTTTATGGATGGAATATCTTGGAAAAAAATAAAATTTTATCGTCCCAATGATTTGTTGATTCCTCTAAGTATTTACTTTGATGATTTTGAAATCAATAATCCCGTTGGACCCAATAAAAAAAAAATTGGTGGAGTATATCATACTATTAGTTGTTTACCTCCACAATTCTCAAGTAAAATCGAGCATTGGTTCTTAGCACAACTACATGAACATAAAGATTATAAAAAATTCGGTAACAAGAAAATATTTGGAATATTAAAAACCGAGCTTTTAAATCTTGAAGAAAAAGGCATAGAAATAATAGTTGATGGTCTTATTAAAAAAGTGTATTTTTGTATAGGTAGAATTTTGGGTGATAATCTTGGGTTAAATGAAATGCTTGGTTTTTCATCAGGCTTTACAGCAACGTATTTTCGCCGAGTATGTACAACAACTAAAGAAGAATGCCAATTAATGATTCAAGAAAACAAAAATTTAATCTGAAATAAAAAAAATTATTATAATGATGTAAAAAAAGCCAGCGAGCTTAATGATCATAGTCACGGAGTGAAAGAAAAATGTGTTTTTGAGCCTATGTATAAAATTTACGATAATATTAGTCTTGATCCATTTCATGACTTTCAAAAAGGCATATGTCGTTATGAATTAGGTGTTATTTTGAATTCTTTGATAATTAACAAAAAAAAAAGATTTTTTTATCTTGAAGACTTAAACAATAATCTTCGTTTAATTAATATTCCAAGTTCAAGCGGTCTCAATATTCCATCTAGGATTAATGAAAGGGCGATAGAAAAAAAAAACCTAAAACTTTCAGGAGGTGAAATGACATTTATAATGGAGTATTTAGAAATTTTAGTAGGTCGGTTTATTCCTCGGGATGACAGTGCTTGGAAACTGTTCATTTTATTAAGAAAAATTTTTTTTTTAATAATGGCACCAAGTTTTAATAACGATGATATTAATTTACTTAAAAATTTAATTGAAGAACATCACAAGTTATATTTGAGTTTAAATATTGGAAAGCTAAAACCAAAACATCATTTTTTATTACATTATGCCAGAGGAATGTTGATGCTAGGTCCAATGCGTTATAAGTCAGCAATTCGTGGAGAAGCAGTGCATCGAAATAATATTAGATATGCAAAAGTTGCACTTTCACGCACAAATGCTTGTTATACTCTTGCTTTAAAGTTTCAATTAAAATTATCTAAAAAATTTATGGACAAACAAAAAATGATAGATCATTAATCATTTAGATTAAAAAAAAATATTCCTATCAGTCAATTAAAACATTTTCATAATTTTAAAAATATCTGTCCTCTACCAGAAAATCAAGAAGTAGGTATACTAAGTGAAGTTAATTATAATGGGACAGTTTACAGAGTAGGCACTTCAGTCGTAATAAATACAAATGAAGATTTACCAGTGTTCGTGGAAATAAAGTACTGTGTAAAGCAAACAATTTAATATATTTTATTGTAAGTAAACTCTTCACATCTTATTTCGATGAACATACGAGCTTATGTTGTATCAGAAACTGAAGAATGGCTGTTTGTACAATATCATAATCTAGCATCTTATATACCACATTATCCTCAGCTTATAAAGACGTACACAAAAGAAAATCTGACTCAACTTGTCACTAAAAAAATAATAACACGCTCTTATGTATGAATAATATAACTAATGTAATACATTAACATTATATGTAATATTTAAAACCCTATTTAATAAATAAAATTCAATCTTATAAATGAATAGATTTAAATCAGCTATGAATATCTGGATATATGCTGTATACTTTTACTATACTCTTTTTTGAATATG
Organism: Lysiphlebus fabarum; assembly: GCA_011426435.1. NCBI lineage: Eukaryota > Metazoa > Arthropoda > Insecta > Hymenoptera > Braconidae > Lysiphlebus > Lysiphlebus fabarum. The sequence goes on from WSYQ01000576.1 coordinate 109,680, forward strand.
ATTAATAATATTTTTGGTTTGTTAAAAATTAATAGAAACGATTAAAATATAATTGAAATAATATTGTAATTGATTTTTGAAAAAAAAAAAAAAAAAAAAAAAAACAAAATAATAAAACAATTGGCAGTAAGTTTATTTCATTATATTCAAAAGTTTTATTAATTAATAATAATTAAATTATTCATATTGTATTTTTATTTTCTATATTATTGCGTTTATGTTTCAATATTTCTTATTAACCTTTAAAAATCCAAGAATATAAAATTTTTAATAAAATATTTATGATAAATAATTTAATTTTAATTATTTTCTTTTTCACTATATTAATAAAAATAACGTGAGAAATCTTATTCATGATTCAATACTTAAAATTTCCAAGAACAAAAATTCTGTCAGATAGAAATTTTATTCTTCAATACAGAAAAAATTTTTTTCAGTATACCAAACTTTATCAATAATTCGTCAAATCGAATAAGCTGAGTAATAGAATCATTCCGTAAGACAAGAGGTAGCTAAGGAAAAGGATGTAGCTAAGGAAAATTATTTCGTGAAATGTTGCTGATGCTGATGAATGCACTAAGCCAGAAGCTTTTTTTGATAATCGTGCGTTTACTCTAATGTATTTGCTCGATATTTGTGAGCACAAGCGCCGATGGTTTCTGGTAGTTTGGACTGAATAACTTCCACGACAAATATGACAAGGAATATACTCTTCTGTTTTTCTTCCAAATTTGCTATGTGAGCGATATTTTATCGAAAGTCGACCATCGTTATAATTAGAGTTTGCATCGAACAAATCATCTCCTTTTTTACGCAAAATGTCGATTATTTTTTTTCGCTCTACGCTTTCTAGAAATTGTAAAGATAAAAGAGTTATCAATGAATAATTAAGAAATTAAATACTTAGGGAGCTTAATCTTTGATATATTACCTCTTTCTTATGTAGAAAACGCTTGCACAGCTGGCTCATTTTTGTGCACTTTTTTAAAGTTTTTTTTCTAAGTTTTAAAAACAAAAATGTTGTTGCCGTTGTTGCCGAAACAAATAACTCAAACCAGCTAAATTTTGACTCGAACTATCAGCAGTAGTATTTAAGGATGAGATTTCGAACGTCTTTTATTATAACTTTCATCTTCCGACTCTGTTTCACTGAAATCTTCCTTTGATGGATCGAAGTTTATATCTTTAACGGAATCATCATCCGACTCATCACGAGTATCATTTGGTTCAACAGATTCTTCAATTGAATGACTCACTTGTGATGAGCTCGCAACAGAGTCATCAATATAGTGAGTATCTCTTGAATTTCTCAAATTCCGTGAATTATTCTTCAGAGTTGTAAAGAAATTATCGTTATCAAACGTGCTATTTGGTGTGCTTCGACATATAGAATCAGAATTGGGACAGCTGAGTGATTCGTTCACATGAGAATCATCTCGAATTCTGTCTGGTTCTATTGATTCAGATTCATATTCAAGTTGATCAAGCTCAGTGATATTAGAAATGACATCAACGTTTTCTTCATCTGTTTGAGTTGGTTGTAAATTTGACTTGGTTCGAATTTCGTCTGGTTCTATAGATTCAGATTCACAGTCAAGTTGGTCAAGCTCAGTGATATTAGAAATGACATCATCGTCGTCTTCAGCTATTTGACTTGGTTTTAAATTTTTAAAATCATTATCCAAAATTGAATCGACAATATTCATCAAAAAAGAACCATCAGGATTTAAGGTAATGCTATGAATTTTCGGTCCTTCCACAGGTATGACATTGTTTTTTTTTGTCATACAACAAAAAAAAAAAAACAATGAAATTTAATATGATTGATGTGTAATATAACTTATTCAATGTTATTCGATCAGACGTTAATGAGAACATAATACTATTGCAAGTCATCATAAATAGCTACTAATTCGTACGATTAAATGTTCGACTACTCATGCGTATAATCATTAATAGATTGAAAATAATTCTTAAGTATTTGTAAATCATAAATCATCGAGCTTTTGATATAACACAAAATACTTACGTGGAGTATTAGTGCCAGAAGCAGCTGATAATGTCTTCACGACAACGGTAGCAGGATTTAGGATCATTTCAATTAACATCCGATATAATCCTTTTTTATCTGAAACAAGAACCATAAGAATAAAAATGCAATGGGACGGGCATGAATGGCCGTTGAATAACGTCAAATATTTGAGATAGAATGGAAAGATCGCTAGTTAGAAAGCGTTCGATAGCTGGCCGAGGGCCTGGGCCTCGGCCATCAGAACGGAAACTTGATAAATCGAAAACTTTCTGTAAAAATAACCAGTTTCAAAAATACAAGTTATTTTTTTTTGGCGGTCGATCTTGTTGTTATTCATTGTTATTCTTGGACCACATAAATAAAAAAAAAATACAATTTTATCAAATACCAAATAATATTATAACAAAAATGGAAAAAATAATTTCTCTCGAGACCCACTATTTATTAAGTGATGTTGATGGCAATGTTGTTATTGAAAATGGATATTTAGCTTTAGTCAACATGACAAGTAAGTACCTAACCTAAAAATAATATACCTATTACAATTAATAATAAATTTTCTTTTTTATAATCTCATTACCAAGTCTATTTGCAAAAAAAGACAATAATAATAAGTTGGATATAAATAAAGTACCTATACATGCTGAATCACTTCTTATTTTCGTTTATTTTGATTTTTTTAGATAACGATATTGAGTACGTCATAATGACAATTGACATTCTGAATTTGCATGGTCTCGAATGCTATATACTTGAAGAAAATAATGGTGATCAACAATTGCCAATGTTGTCATCAAATTCAATGTCAACAAATTTTATTTCTGAAGCATCTGGAGGATCTGGTTCAACAGTTGTCTTAAAAGATAATGAACAATTGTCAGCAATTGTGCTCGTCAAGCACAAAATTCAAAACTATTAACTGCAAAGCAATTTAAAGCAGCAACTGAACCACTTAATAAAAAACTCGACTTGGCATGTAGATCTGCAATGAATGTTAATGAAATGTTGGTTTCTCCTGAGCTATCTAAAAAACGAAGTATTCATGTTTTAAGCTCATCAAGTGATGAAGATGATGATGAGAATTGTGATGACCTTGGTGATGATAAATTTAATTTAATATTGACTGAAAATAAATCCAATGGTAGATGGACAAAAAATGCAGTTTTGGCCTTAATTGCTAATTTTAAAGACCATCAAGAAGCTATGATTTCAACCAAGTACACTAATGATAAAGTTTGGTTGTCTATTTCAAATAAAATGAAAGAAGAAGGTTTTTCATATAATAAAATTCAATGTCGTGATAAATTTAAAAAGCTAAAAGACAAATATATTAAAAAAAAATACAACATGTCGTACAATAAAGACAGTGGTGCTGCTAGAATTGATTTTGAATATTATGATCGCTTTGATTCCATTTTTGGAAAAAAACCAACTATCAGCCCACAAGACTTGGCATCATCATCCAGAGGAATGACAAAGTCAAGTGATGGTATAGCCAGATCTGGTGAAAAAGAAGTAAATAAAGATAAACTTCCTTGCAAAAAAAAAAAGCTGACAGTTGATGATATAATAAAAATGGAAGAAGAAAATAGGAAAGAGCAAGAACGTCGTCATAGGGAGAAGCTTGAAGAAAAAAAAGCAACAAGAGCTTCATTGGATCGTCTTACTGAATTGTTTGTTGAATCAATTAAAAAAAAAAATAATAACTAATAAGCATCATGATTATTTCAGGCTGTTACATTGGAGACTGATATAAAATATAAAAAAAATAATAACAAAGACTGTTATATATCATCTTTATCTCAGACTGTTAAACTTGAGACTGATTGGTACAAAATAATATTGAATAAAATATAAACAACATTGATATAAGATAATATTGTTGTAATAAGTATAAGGCAGGTATTATTATGTGTAAACTTGAACACCTGATATTTTTAGAGAAAAACATTTGTTTTTTTTACATGTATTTTTTGTAATGACCAAAACAGGTATTATTGTGTATGTGAACGATAATATCAGTAAAAATATTTTTTTTAATAAGAATTTATATAATATGTGACAAGCAGTCGAACTACAAGTCATCTTGATGTTATTTTTTCAGATAATTATCATTAAAAATAATGAAAAAAAAATGCATCAAACGATATAATTAAAAAATAATTAATAAACATGTATTTATTGCTGTTACATACATTGATAGGTAAAATATAAAAGTTAATATTTTTGTAATGACCAAAAAAGGTATTATTATGTATGTGAAAAATAATATCAGTAAAAATATTTTTTTTAATAAGAATTTATATAATATGTGACAAGCAGTCGAACTGCAAGTCATCTTGATGTTATTTAGTCAGATAATTATCATTAAAAATAATGAAAAAAAAATGCATCAAACGATATAATTAAAAAATAATTAATAAACATGTATTTATTGCTGTTACATACATTGATAGGTAAAATATAAAAGTTAATATTTTTGTAATGACCAAAACAGGTATTATTATGTATGTGAAAAATAATATCAGTAAAAATATTTTTTTTAAGGAGAATTTATATAATATGTGACAAGCAGTTGAACTGCAAGCTATCTTTGTATCATTTTGTCAAATAATTATAATAAATGATAAAAAAAATAAATAAAATTAATGAAGATGTATTTATTCTTGGTACATACATTAATTATTAAATTATTTGACTAAATAAATAATTGTCATTATTATTAGTAACAATTTAGTAGTAGTTTTGAATTTATATAAATTATATAGGTATATTAATGCTTATATTTTATTTATTTATATATTTTTATGTAAACAGGTATATTTATATAGTTATAAAAAATTATAATAAAATAATATATTATAATTTATTGAGGCTGGATTCTGTTATTGAAGTTAGTACATAATTGATTACGATAAGCTGTTCCTGCAATATTATGAAATTCAAGATCATATTCTTCTATTCCACGATTTTCTCTTTCAACTGGTGGACCATTGTTTTGCAATATATACTGTCTTCCCTCTACCTCATATTCCTCCATTTGACCTGGACCATGGTCAAGACAAATATTATGAAGGACACAGCATGCTATTATGGTTCCTGGGATTAAATCATTTCGATTCATATCTAAATATTTCAATCTACGGAATCGACCAAATAGCAAAGCCCAGCATCGTTCAATCGTGGCTCTTTGTCGAGATAGTGCTGTGTTAAAATTTCTTTGAGCCTGTGTTAAATTTCCTCGGTCAATAAATGGTGCAACACACCAATCAAAAACAGGATAAGCCTTATCACCAATAATAAATTCACCTTGACTAAAATATTGACCTTGATTTGCAATAATATCATGGTAAATATGTGAATTTTCAAATATTCTGATGTCACTAACTGACCCTGGATAACCAGTAAAAACATCAATAAATTTTGATTCATGATCACAAATACCTTGAAGTGTATATGCATAACAGCACTTTCTAGTCACATACACTTCTTTGTCATCACGAGGAGCTTTTATCCAGATAAAAGTTCCATCGATTGCACCAACAACATTGGGGAGACCACCAGCCTCTTCAAGATGTTGTCTGATGACCTGTCGACGTTCTTGTGATGGCCAAGTTATTACACGTGGTGCAATTTCATTGAGAGCTTGCACGACAAGGTGGAAACTGTGAAATAGTGATGACTTTCCCATATCAAAACGATCTCCAATTGATCTGCATTAAATAAATAAATAAATAAATAAATAAACAAATAAATAAATAAATGGATTAATTAATTAATTAATTAAATGAAGACGTGTAAAAAAAAGAATACAATAGATATCATGAGTAAATATTAACCTGTATGATTCAGCTGTGGCCAATAGCCATAATACTGACAATATTTGCTTCCTGATTGGCATAGATGGTCTTCCAAATGCAAATTCATTAACATTTTGATTTAGAATTGGTCCTACTTCATTTTCCAGAGTTTCATATGCTTCCCATGTAAGACGAAAATGACTTTGAAATATTTCAGGACAACTACGAAACACAACATTGTCAATATAGTTGTCAACCCGGATTGGAATGTCATTTGGTTCTCGAGCAACACCAATCAGTCGTCTCATTAAATTATTTTCTTCTTCTTCATCACTACTACTTGATGAATCAGTGTCAATAGCATGCTGAATAGCTTGCAAAACAACAACACCAGCTTGCTCTAGATCCTAAAAGATCAAAAAAAAAAATTGACATATGCTTTAAAACAAAAAATAATTGCTAACATAACCTCCTGGATTAGGTACGATTGTTTTCTACAAATTCTACAGTGTTTACGGTGTTATGTTAATAAAATTTCACATAAACAATAAATTAAAGAACTTATTAAATAATTTAGATAAAAATATCCACTTACCATTTATGAGTCAGAGAAATATTTAGTCAGAGAAATATTGCTTAAGTTTTGAATTCAAACTCAGTGATGCTACCACTACAAAAATGTAAAATCCACTATAACAAAAAATTGGCCGGATTTTTGGCCTCGGCCAGCTATCGAACGCTTCCTTATTGTTTTTTTTTTCGTATCAAATCTATTTTCTATTATATTTATCATGACACATGCTTTATACTACGATAAGATTATAAATTAAACAGATGATTTCAGCTGTATTATTGATTTCTATTAAAAATTGAATAAATCATAAATCGATAAATATTATGTTTACATATTGTTTTAGGCGCGCATAATGACATCAGTAAATTAATTAAACAGTTCAAAAAGTGAAATATAGTAGTGCTTTAAATATATATACACGACGTATGAAACGGGAGTCGGACTGAGTATCCTGAGACACTAGTTCGTTATGGGAATTTAGTGGAGTTAAGCGATACTTCTAAACCATGAGGAATTAAAAACAGAAGGACAGACTTAAATGGAGCAATCGAGGCAAAAACGTGACTAGGAAAAAAAACACAAAAAAAAAAAATTCAAAAAAGTTCAATGTGGTGGAGTTTAAAGTATGAACATAGTTTTTTTTCGAACTTAGGTCAAGTTTTTCATCTCAAAAATAATACTTTTTTTCAATAAAATTGTTCGAAAAAATAAACTTATTTTTTAAAAATTTTTATACGTATGACTGCAATTTTTGAATTTTTGGATTTGAAATCAGGATACCTGATCCGAACCTCAACTGAATTTCTACTCGGGGATGTGCAAAAATTTTGTCCCAAGTTTATACTATAGTGGAGTGATTTTTCCGTCGCAAGTTTGATCTCCCATCAATTTTTAGAAATTCCATAACAGAGAAATACTTCTACTAGAATATGACGACAACTTATTCCCATATATCTTGGAATATGGATATTCTAAACATAAAGCAAGGAAAAATCACTGCGTCACCAATGTATACATATCATATATAGGTATAGAATAAATTCTAATGTTTCAAATCTATACACATTATGTATTTTTATATATAAAACAAATATATATGATACCAATCTATCCAGATCTCTGATTTTCCATATATATACTTATATATACTTACTAGCTGACCCGGCAAACGTTGTTTTGCCATACATATACATATATGCCAGCCACGAAATAATTGCATTTAACGAAAGTAGGGAATAGCGGGATAAGAAATTAAACGTGTAAAATTCTCCAAATAATTAAACGATGAACATTTATTCTCTTAGATACCAAATATTAAAATATATCTGTTATAAATTTTAAATATGGGGTGAAATAACTAAAATGCTAAGATCTTTTCCCTCGACTTCTCAGAATTATACTTTCAATTTTTTTTTCTAGTTCATTGACATAAAATGAGGATCCTGAATTTTTTTTTAGAAGTTACCACCCCTTCTTTGAGGGTGTTTCCAGCCCGTTTATTTCTAAATATGACCTACCCACTTACCTACCTTTTTTGTAAATAATTTTTTTTTCTAAAATACTTTTCTCATGACAATCAACATTATTATATTAAGGATATTCTTAAAATTATAAAGTTTTTAAAACTCTAAAATGAAAATCTACGCAAATTATCAAGACATTTTTCATTTCGATTTTTTGATTTTGGATATAAATCGATGATAAAATTCCGAAAATTTTCAAAATTTTCACGAATTTGAATATTAAAAAAGTCGTAGCTCACTTTTTAATTAATAACATATTATTGGCTGTCATGACATGAATTTTTCAGAAAAAAAAGCGGTGGAAACACCCTCAAGCAATAGTTGGAAAATTCTAGAGAATATTTAGGATCTTCATTTTATCTCAGTGAATTCAAAAATGGATACAAAGTTTAATTCCAGTGAGGTTTTCTCCGAAAGATAGAGGAATACTATTATTTACGTTTAGAGGGCCTGTATACTCCAATTCGTTGCGGAAAAGACGAAATTTTTTAAGAGTCAATATTGAATATATTGAAAGTCATGGTCAAAAAAAAAATTTAAATTTTTTATATCGTGTTCGTCTTGCCGAAGACTACAATTTAAAGATTTTTTAGTGGCAAATGAACTTTCTAAAAATAGAAATGTAAGGTATTTTAGCTTGTAGTCTTATCCTCGCGTATAAAAGTTGTCATCTTTGACATTTATTATCTCAAAAAAACAACGTCAGAATTGGAAGTATAGATATTTATTTCATTCAAAAAATACCCAAAAAAAAAAAAAAAAATTAAGTGACATTCAATTATCCGGAAGCAACCTTAAGGGAGTATCTCCGTTGAATAGTCCATTCACCGATTTCCCAATATTTTGAGAGACAAATCTCGAAATTCCCCTGCATCTAATGATTCTAATTTTGTAATTATGTCCCATCTAGTTTTAGAGATAATAAGTTTTAAGCACGTAAACTTTTCGAACGATTTAACATGGCATGTGTAAGAATTTTTATTCAATATTTTTTTTTCTTGTATATTTTTTATTCTAACAAAAAAACTGAGTTTACCGATTTGATAACAAATTAGTATGATAAAATTGATATTGTCTAGATAATTTTGGAAAAAAATTATATTCTTGTCCCATCGCAGTTCGGAGATATTGTTGATTAAAGTTTATGAAATTCATTAATATTTGATATAAACGTGAGGCCGAGTGTATCCGAATGTCATTGATGCGTCGCACGCCGCTCTATACTTGTATATACAGATCACACACATGCAGATATATATTCCGTATTTTTATTGGTATACGACTTGGCCGTGGTTGGCTGAAATTTGTACATTATCAAGCAAAAATTTCGGGCTCCAACATAGACTTTTTGTTTTAATTCTTACAGTGCTGTGACCTAAACTTTTTATTTCTATTTGCATGGAGATACTCCTTTTATACAGTTTAATATATTTTTTTTTGGTCTTTTGGGCTTATTATTTTTTTTTATTCAACGAAATGTGGGTGAAAATGGTCATGAATTTTTTTCTTTATGTGGGCCTTATTTGAATTATTATGACTAATTTCTCGGTCATATACTAATTTTTTTATTGAAGAAATAGTGATATTTAATTTTAAATTTTCTGGCTCTGTTTGAATTACTTTGTAAATGAACGACAAAACTTAAGATGTAAATAATTTTGAATTATAATTATTCTCAAATAGTATTTAAAAAAAAAGTAATAATAATTCATCATACCAATTCTTCCAAAACACAATTTTTAAAATTTGAAAGCGTTTTATTACGATATAAAATATTCCTACAAAACACTATAGGTTTGACGTAGCACTTGACTTAACTTATTTCATTTTATCAACTTTTCAATTTGACAAAATTGAATAATTAATATTTACAAAGAAAAATAAATATTCACATCATTATTATACTGAAATATCTGCAGTAAATGTAAAAAAAATATACATGTATACAGTCAACATATGATTTGAGCGAATTTGTATATTATATAAATATTTATACATATAAAAATACGCATGGAATCACAATAAACTATTATATAGATTCTATTGGAGTTTTTTTGGAGATTTTTGGCGTGAAGTTAATTTTCTTTGGGAGTTGATGGTTTAATTAATATTAACTAATTAAGATTTAGGGACGCAGGCAGCCTGGATTTTTTTAATTTTCAACTTTTTCAAGTTATTTTTTTTTTAATTAATAGATAATTCTTTGGAGAATTATAAAATTATAAAATGCAAAAAAATTTCATTGGGAATTCTTCAATTAATTATTAAAAAATATTACAATTTTTTAATTGTTGCTATGCGCTGATCAATCATTTCGGTCGATTGCGCATTCTTATACTTCCTAACCCTAGCATGTATGTGTAGACGTGTATATGTGTAACAGCTTTATTTTTATAATTACTCTTAAAAAAACGTATTTACCTATTATTTAAATTGAAAAAAGTATTCGAACCTATATTTTTTGTTATATAATTTAGTCTTCAAAATCAGGAAAAACAATTACATATTTGATTATAAACACATTTTTACACATCCATGCTAGGGTTTAGAAGTATAGGAATGCGCAATTGACCGAAATAATTATTATAATAATTTTTAATAATTAATTGAAGAACTCCCAATGAAATTTTTTTGCATTTTATAATTCTCCAAAGAATTATCTATCTATTTAAAAAAAAATAACTTGAAAAAGTTGAAAATTAAAAAAATCCAGGCTGCCTGCGTCCCTAAATCTTAATTAGTTAATATTAATTAAACCATCAACTCCCAAAGAAAATTAACTTCACTTCAATATTCTCCAAAAAAATTCCAATAGAATCCATATAATAGTTTATTTTGATTTGATCAACCTTAGGCTAATTAGATGCAAATATTATATGTATATATTATTCATATAACTATTTGGATGAAAACTGCATTACCGACGATCGTATGTATTTATGAATAAAGTATAGATGGTGTATAGTAGGGTTTCCATTTTTTCCCTTAAGGGTGAACCACCCTTATAAATTAGAGGGTTGAAAAATAGATAACTTCATTCTCTCAGCCCTAGAGAATGCCTATGCAAAATTTCAAGGAAATCGGTCAAGCGGTCTCGGAGGAGTTAGGTGACTAACACCGTGACACGAGATTTTTATATATTAGATAAATATCTGAAAAATTAGCAAAGTGGATAGTTCGGTGACTACGATATAGATTTGCTATATACGATGTGGCTAGTTCCGTGACATATAAAAAAAAATCTATAGTCACCAAAGTATCCACATCTCTGATTTTCTTGAGTCACCAATGTATATACATCTTACTTAATTCTATATATCAACGACAATAATAATTTTTTAATGAAATCGTAAAATACGTATCAAATATTTTTCATTTTTGATCATGTTTTCGATGAAAAAAAAAAACAGTCACCAAAGTAGCCGCTTCACATATATACCCCAGTCGAAATTTTTTAGTTCTGCTGAGTTCTTTGCGTTCTGCTGAAGCCTAAAATAAAGACAATCGTTCTTGATTTTCTTTAATTGTCTTTATTTCAAGAACGATCGTCTTTGCGCGTCCTGGATGATAGCCGACTGTCTTTTCGTCAAATTTTCTTTAGTTCTTGTCAGTTCTTCATTAAAAACGATCGTTCTTCGCGGTTTTATTGAAAGACAATCGTTCTTCTTAGTCTTTTTATTTTTAATTTTATTATTTTTTTTAAATTTTTTTCAAAATATAACTTTAAAAATTTTAACCCGTTAGAATTTTAGTTAATAAAAAAATACAATTACTGGTGCAACTACTCTTTAAATAATTATGTCAACAATTGCATCAGTCTCTCTAGCCAATAGACATTGAAAAATGCATTTAAAATAATAAATTAATAATTTTTATGTAAACAAATGGCTAAAGAAAAGGATGTATTTGCAAAAAAGACAAGTACTTGTAAAGTAATTGTTTTAAAAATTATTTAATCAAATAAATTTATTTTTATTGAAAATTGGGTATTAAAAATGCATTTAAAAATACAAATTAATGATTTTTAAGAGAAAAGCTGGCTAAGAAGAAGGATGCATTTGCAAAAAAAAAAAGTACTTGTAAAGTAATTGTTTTAAAAATTATTTAAATAAATAAATTTATTTATATTGTAAATTGAATATTAAAAATGCATTTAAAAATACGAATTTATGATTTTTAAGAGAAAAACTGGCTAAGAAGAAGGATGCATTTGCAAGAAAAACAAGTACTTGTAGAATAATTGTTTTAGGTCTATTTTTGCAATTACATTTGTCCATATAGCTAACAGACATGTAAAAATGGATATTAAATTATTAATTATTTATTTTCTGATGAACAATATAGACTGAACGAAAAAAAGACAATTATCTATGTAATTACTTGTCTTTTTTGCAATGACATCCTTTTCTTTAGCCAATTGTTCTCTTAAAAATTTCTCATTTATATTTTTAAATGTCCAAGGTCTAAAAGGACAAATGTAATCGCATATATAATTATTCAAACAATTATTTTGCAAGTACTCGTCTTTTTTGCAAATACATCCTTTTTTTTTAGCCAGCTGTTCTCTTAAAAATTATTAATTTATATTCTTAAATGCATTTTTGATATTCAATTTTCAATAAAAATAAATTTATTTAATTAAATGATTTTTAAAACAATTACTTTACAAGTACTTGTCTTTTTTGCAAATACATCTTTTTTCGTAGCCAATTGTATTCTTAAAAATCATTAATTGTTAATTTAAAATGCATTTTTAAATGTCTATTGGCTAGAGAGACTGATGCAAACGATTATATAATTTTTTAAATGATTATTTTACAAGTACTCGTCTTTTTTGCAAATGCATCCTTTTCCTTAGCCAGTTGTTCTCTTAAAAATTATTAATTTGTATTTTTAAATGCATTTTTAATAATCAATTTACAATATAAATAAATTTATTTAATTGAATAATTTTTAAAACAATTATTCTACAAGTACTTGTCTTTTTTGCAAATACATCTTTTTTCGTAGCCAATTGTATTCTTAAAAATCATTAATTATTAATTTTAAATGCATTTTCAAATGTCCAAAGGCTAAGAAGACAGATGTAATTGCATAAATAATTTTTTAAACAATTATTCTACGAGTACTTGTCTTTTTTGCAATTACATCTTTTTCTTTAGCCACTTGTTTACCTAAAAATTATTAATTAATTATTTTAAATGCATTTTTCAATGTCTATTGGCTAGAGAGACTGATGCAAACGATTATATAATTTTTTAAATAATTATTTTACAATTAATCATCGTTTATAAATTGCAGAGGTATGAATTGTCTTGTAACTTTAAATTATATAAATTTTTTACTATTTTCAGTTCGCTAAAACGGTCTCGGGTGAAAGTCATAGGTTTAGTAATCGAAAGGTCCCGTGTTCGAATCTCGCTTGAAACCAAAAAATAAATCGTTAAAATTTTCGTTTAATCAATTATAGTTAAATCATTCGAAACGTGGTAGGTAGCAATAATAATGAATAATCTATTGTAATTAATTAATTATTTTTTTAATTTTTTTTTATTAATAAATAATGTTTAATTAGTTTAATTAAACGTAATAAGAAGTCGGCAGAACGATCGTCTTTCTAACGTAAAGGCGATCTGCTTTTTATAAAGAGGATCGTTCTTATATTTTAGAAGACCTGAGAACAACGATCGTCCTTTAAAGAAAGAAGTATAATTAAAACAGACGCGTTCTGCCGGGTTCTGCTAGTTGGACAAATAAGGACGATTGCAGAACATAGAAAACTTGGTTTTCTTTAAAAATTTCAACTGGGGTATATATATATAAGATATAATCTTTTTGGAATTCAATTATCTTTTATTTCTTAACAGGTAATTCTTTTTTATTCGTTTTATATTCAATTATACTGGATTCCTTAATTGGGTTCGGAAAACCAATATCTGGCCCAGTTTTCGAATCCCTATCTACACCATGTTTAACCTCAAAATAAGTTGCTTCAAAAAAAAAAATAACATAATAATGATCATAAGTGATTGTGACAAGGCTGTCATTTTATTTTTTCAATACTATCATAAAAAAGTTGAATCAATATATCCCATTAATAAATTATTAAAAGTTATATTTGAGTAAAACATTAATTTTTACGAAAAAATTTAAAACTATTAATATTTACAATTTATCATTTTTACAATTTATGTATGAGCATTTCAAAACTAGTACTTACACCGTTCAGAAACTACGACACCAGATTTTCAATCGTTCAAAAGCTGAGCCATCGTGAAAAAATTAGTTCAATAAATTATTATAAATATACCATTATGTTTATTTCGTACTTATATTTTTTTAAATAAGTTAAATAATTAATTAATTTTAGGGCCTATGATGATGTTCTTGCCCAGTACTCTTATATGTGTGAGTTGGCCACACACACTGACAAAGAAAACATGTGGCATTAAAGAGAAAATTTTGAGGAACCTTGGACATAAGCTTGACAATTCCGGCATGTTCCACGTTCGCCGAGACGATGCGTTAACAAATAAAACTTGCTACGATAGATTTTTTTCTACAATTAGATATGGTCTCGATAGAAAGCTAGCTTCAAACTTTCAAAATATGTATATAAAAATTCGTTCCTGAACTCAGAAAAAATGAAATTAAATAAAAAATAAAAAAAAGAGGACTCAAGCATCCATCTAAAGAGGAAGGAACCAACACTTTTCGTTTGACCGTCGAGGCGCTTTGAGTCTAAAGTAATTTTGACCAAATAAACGAAATATCGATGACAACAAACCAAACTTTATTTAATGAATATAATTTCATTACCTGAATTCCACAATAAGAACTGTGAATTTAATTACTCGAAATTGATAAAATAAATCTACGAAACATATTTATTTATATAAGAAGAATATTATATAAATTTATTTTTAATATTAATGAACATGGCTTTATCCTTATTTACAAAAGGAAATGTACAAGCCATTGTCATATCTGAAAAAGCTATGACAATGGTAAAAAATGCTGTTGATGAAGATGATGAAGTGACAAAACACTTTAAACAAAGTAGTGATTTTTTACATATTACAAAGAAATAATCTACAGATTGCCATGTTACAAAAAAAATGAAAATAAAGAATAATGAAACAATAAATGATGGAAAACTTAAAATTACATCTAGTTTGTTAAAAGCTGATGAAAATGGTGATGATATGTTGGAAAGTTCTTTTGTGAAATCAGAACCAGGTTAATTATTCATTTATTTTTTTTATATTAATTATTTATTACTTTAATTAATAATATTTATTTTTATGCCGTAGATAATAATTTTAAAAATATATTTAAATCTGTCGGTGCAAATTTATTTAAATGGTCACCTAAAAAAAACCAGCTGGATACATGAAAAACAATTAAAAGTACTCAAGATTTTATACCAATAAAATTTAAAAATCCTTATCCAGTCGATGTTTGTAATTCATCAGTTGTTCCAACGGCAACTGTAACAACAACAGAAATTCAACAAACTTCATACTTGACAATACAAACAATTACTACAATTATTACAAAAAAAATCACAACATCAAATGTATGAAATTATTTTGTATTTTTCTAATTTTTTTCATTACATTAAGCATGACAAGAAAAAAAAAAAATTTAATTGTACTTAATTTTTTTTCTAAAGATATTAAACATTATACAAAAAAAAAACAATTTGAAATTAAAAAAACTCAATAAATTTAAACAATAAATTATTTAAACATAAGAATAAAATTAAATGTTTTTCAACTTAATTATAATTATCATGATTATTATTTTATCATTACCAATAGGTTAACAAGAAAATACTTAGATAAAATCTAGGACAGTATTACCAAACTACAAACATAAAAAACCGTTAACGAAAATTAGGGGAAGGAGAAAAAAATAATAATAATACATTTCAGCTAGCACACATTTTCACAAAATGTTGTGAAAAAAAAAATTGTAATTAGAGATGCAAGCGGTATGGTATTTGGTATCAGTACGGCATTAAATACGGTATTTGTATCAGTCTCAAATACCGTACTAATATCGGTAAATATTATATTTCTATGTTTTAATACCGTATTTTGGTATATGACAAAAACGTAAATTGAAAAAAAATCATTTAGTTTGTTCTGACAATATTACAAGAAAAAACAGGTAATCAGCAATAAATCATAATTTTATAAATATTTATATTAAATTTATACACTAAAATATGTCTTTTTTGTGTTATAGAGAAACGAAAAATAAAAAAAAACAATTACTTGTGTTTGGTGTTGATACTGAGTAAAGTGAGATTGGGTTGTTAGGTAGTTGAAATTATCATCAATTTTTTTCTTATTTTATAAATAATCTTATTTTTAAAGAAAATAATTTAATTAGTACGGTATTAACAATATTGATTTTATTATATTTCCAGACAGCTGACATCTTATTGTATATATGGTAATTAATGATTACTGAAAATGTCATCTTATTTGCAAGACATCATCAAAATAAATACCCACAAAATAATTGTCCAAAGTTTTAAAGTGCAAAACAGTCCAATGCAAACATTGTTCAAAATATATGCTTGGAACCCAACTCGCATAAAAAATCATTTACTTTTAAAATGTTCAAAAAATGTACAAAGCCAGCTGATGAAATTGACTAACAAACCACCACAAAAAACTAGATATCAATTTCAAGTATTGGATAAAAGTGGATCAACTGATAAGTCATTTTCAGTTGATGATTTTACAAATTCTTCAAGACCATCATTATCATCGTCATCATCATCATCATCATCATCATCATCATCATCATCATCATCATCATCATCATCATCATCATCATCATCATCATCATCATCATCATCATCATCATCTACGTGTATTTATGGGACTCTTGTTTAAGAAGCTACGTCCATCTTTTGATTACCATCTCGAAATAAATTATCTAATGAACTTCTTGAAAGTGTTTATAATGATATAAAAAAATAAGTAGAAAAAAAATTGAATAAAGCTCCTGGAATTAGAATCCAATACTATGGATGGACAAATGTCAATAACGAAGGTATTATAAACTTTATTGCTCCAACACCAGTCTTTATTCAATCTGTCTCAACTGGTTCAAACAGACACACTGCTGATTGAATGACTCAAGAATTGAGTAAAGTAATAGATTATATTGGACGACAGAAAGTGATTGGACTAGTCACGGATAATGCAAAAGCTGCATTGGCTTCTGCAAATGGAATAAATCAACGTTTCAAGTGGATAACTACATATGGTTGTGCTGATCATGTTTTAAATTTGTTATTAAAAGATA
>WSYQ01000577.1:0-14975 GCA_011426435.1 Lysiphlebus fabarum
CTATGACAATATTTTTTAAATGATAGAACAAGTGATGTCATTTACTTAATAAATTGACAAAAGATAAATTGATTTTTTTTGAAATAATTTGCATTAATGTATATTCATAAATTCATAAATTTATTTGATCCAGTAAAATTTTATACAAAAAATTATTAATATTTTGGACATCTGGAAATTGGGATACAAACACCATTTTTGTTGCTTCTTGCATAGCCTGGTTTACAAATACATCCAGATTCACAAACCTAAATACAGATTTTAATTTATTTAAAATACATATAATAAAAAATATAAATATAGTAATATGTATTTTAAACTTACCATAATGCATGGTCTTGGTGTTCCAGGACAAACTAGATCACAAGGTTTTCCACATCGTGTGTAAACTTCATTGATTTTAGTGCATCGAGTACCAACTTGAGCATTAATACCTGTTTATTAAATAGATAAAATTTGATTACACAATTTTTATTAAATACATATATAAATAATAAAATAAAATATAAAAACTATATGTATAAAATAATAATTATTGTTAACCTGCTGCAAAAACTGCACAAATGATAAGACAATAAAAAAATAAACGAGACATTATCGTTTTTTTTAATGAAGTTAGTGTTGAATATTCAATTGAATTGAAAATTTTTTAAATAATAAACTCACGATAAATCTTTCTTTTATATAGAAAAAAATATTATAGAAATAATAACATTCCATTGTTTTATTTGTTGAATTCAAGTTTTAATTATTTATTATCTTTTTGAAAGAAAAATTAAAACAAAATATTACAAAAGTTTACCTGTTTATTGACAAGTATTTATTTATTATGTTTTTCATCATTACGCATTAACTAATTATGTATATTTAAACAAAAAATTTCCTTAACTGCATTTATTTTTACAATTTATTTTCAGTAATTAAAAAAAGTAATTGAACAATTAATTATTTAAATTATTGCAGCATTGATCCTACATGATAAAATAATTTTACTAAAATACAAATTGATAGTAAAATTACATTTCAAATAATCATGAATTCAAATATTATTTATCAATTTGGTTTTATAATTACAAATAAAGCTATAAGCAAATCCTCAACCACATTTATTCTTATAATTTATTTTTAGTGATAAATTTATTTCATTAGTTTCGTAACTGTAAATATATACACATACATATATGATCATAAAAAAATCTTATTGAATGTTTAGATTATTCGGTCAATATGATGCAAAGTTTTCACCTTTATTTAAAATTCAATCTAAATCGAGTAAAATTTTTTTGAAATGTTTTTTGCATAAAGCTTTTTTTCCTAAAACACAAAACAATTCAATTGAAATATTTTTTTATAAACTAAATTAAGTATAAAGTTCAATGCACATCAAATTGAATGCATCCTTGAAATAGTTTTTTTTTACATATCCATATACTTACATCGTTTTTTTTTTTAAATAAACTTTTCAATGAATAAATAATATATGTTTTTTTTTTTCAATTAACATAAATTTTAATTAAATTATTTTTTCATCAACTTTTTCTATATAAAAAAGAAAAAATATTCTGTATATTTTATAATAATAATTCAAAATCAATTGAACCAAGAAAATATTTTTAAACTCAAGATAAATAAATATTAAATATAAAAAAAATGAAAAATAAATTCTACATGAAAAATAAAAAAATCATGGAAAAATAGAAAAATTGAAAACAGGGGCATCTGGTAGACAACCAAACGATCACGAATTCAATATCAGACTTGAAATATATTAGCATAAAGATCGACTCCTGGTCTCGACAGTCAACAAAAATTCTAAAAGTGTACTTTTGGGAAGTGCATTTACTTTTTTCCATATCTCTTTTACCCTCTTTCCTTCTTATATATATATATTTATTTATAAACTTGTAATATATATATATATATATATACGTGAAAAAAATGTATCATATCTGAATCGAAATATCGTTATCAACAATTGGCTCGTTTTGATCACACGTATATATATGGATATATGAACACATACAGATAATCTTATTTATCTTGCCAAAATATTATAAATGGTATAAATGTTTTTTAGTCACGTTTTTCGATAATTCTATGTATCATTTTTAAAGCAATAATATTATTTCAACACTTATCTACGTATAAAAATACCTACAAGTTTTTTGATGAAATTAATTTAACATTTTGCAATTGTTGAAGTTAAAGAAAATTCTAAAAAGAACAAAGATAAATCAAATTAATTATTTCCATTTTCTTTTTTTGTTTTTTTTTTTTATGTATACATACCATTTAAAATTATATACTTATAATATTTTCATTTTTTACTTGCAGATCCTTGTTTGGATAAATATTGTGGAGCTGGAAGAAGATGTAAACTATCACCTGATAACAGTGTTGCACTTTGTGTTTGCATTAAAAAATGTGGAATGAGACATAGAGCTGTTTGTGGTTCTGATGGTAATGTTTATGCGAATCATTGTGAATTGCACAGAGCTGCTTGTAACAAAGGAATACCATTAACTGTTAGCAGATTAATGAGATGTCTTCATCAAGGTAACTATAAATTTTTTTTTTTAGTAATATAAATATAAAAAATACAATACCGTCAAAATTTAATAAAAACTAATAAAATTTTCAAGTTGAAGATGTTTAACATTTGAAAAAAGTTATTATTATAATTTAATTTAATAAATTTTTTTTGTAAAAAATTAAAACATTATATATAGCTTAATAAGGTCACACAAAACTATAAATATATAAATGTATATATATATTTGAAAATAATAGCTCATACAGGTTATTATTCCGGAAGTTTGTTGGCAACAGATATGCACTTGAAAAATTCATACAATCAAATAACTTGTATATTTTCCCATCATATGTACTCACAAATAGATATGAAATTTTATCCATTTCATAAACGATAAATTTTTCCATTCAAAAATTAATCATACCAACCTCATTCCATAATAAAACTCTCAATCAATTTTATTTTTTATTGAAATACTTGCTATTCTACAATAAAACAAGCTCATATAACATTAAACAATCGACAATGCAGTTGGTAGAATAATTTAAACTAAAAATTGAAAAAATATGATCAATAAATCTCTAAATAAAAAAAAAAAAAAAAAGGAAAATTCCATTTTAGTATATTTTTTCTATATTTGTATTCATGAAGTTGAAAATTTTTTATCTATACGTGTTTTGGCATATTTTCAAAAAAGAAAAAAAAAATTATTTTTCTTTTTGTCGTTACGTCTTCATGTTGAGTGAATGCAACTCAATCTTCAAAAAAAAAAATTTAAAACAACAAATTCTATTTTGAAAACTGATAAAATATACTGTATATATTTTTGCTATTGTTTAAATATATAATTTTTTATGTTGAAAAATATAAAATAATTTTTTAAATATAAATATTTATAAGCATTTTATGGCATCATGATTTTTTATATATTCTCAATTTCTTTATTCACATAAAAATATATACACAACGACTGATAAAGTTTACTTGGCATAATTTTAAATAAACCAAAACTATTGGTAATACGTGCTGGGAGTTGCACCTTCAGCGATCGAAAGTATTTTATTTTACTTGGCTCACGTACTCTAGATTACGCTGAAGCAAAACTTGAAAAGGTAAAGAGAAAAAAAAATAAAATAAAATATTTAAAAAGACGACAAAAAAAAAGAAGGAAAAAAATTGCAATCTCATGGGAAGTGGGTAGTTTCAAGACTGTTTATATGGTACTATGAGTTTAACTTTCAACGACAATGTGACAGAAAAATAAAAAATATCATTTTAGTTTTGGTATTATTACATGTAATAACTTGAGACATTTATTCTTGTTAGGGTTTTTTAATTTCTTACTTGTTTTTTTTTATATAATAAATAAAAATTTTTATTTTTAATTTTTACTATTTTTCATTTTGTATAAATATTTCGATCGTTAAAATTCAATATGTTTTTCTAACATGAAATAATTCTGATGCTTTAAAACTATAATAAAATTTTCGATAAGCCAAAAATAACAAAAGTTGTAATGTTGAAAATTTAATTAGTATTATCTTACAATGACATACTCAATTATCAATGAAATTACAAAGAAATATTAAAGTATACAGTAATAATATGAATATAAAAAGTAACTAAAAAAAAATATAAAATAATTATAAAAAAAAAAAAAAGTATGCTGAGTGCACAAAATGATATTTTTCTTTTGATGTGTACACATTTATGATAGTTTTTAATTGAATTTTTATAGTATTAATATATCACTTTGTACGCGTTGTTTTAATGTAAAAAGATAAAAATTTGGTATTTAACTTTTGACTTTTTGATGACAGGCTTTTAAAACTATTTTTTTTTTTTTTTTTTTTTTTTTTAATAGTACAAATAACTTTTTTATTATTATACAGTTGAAATATGAAAATATAAAATAAATGTTAAATTAAATTTCTACATGTTCATACAAAAGTGGTAACTCAAAATTACCTTGATATTATTATTGTATTTTATTTTTAAATACAATAATTGTTTAATAAAAAATCATACGAAAAAAAAATTAAAAAAATGACAGTCAGTATTTTTTATCATTAAGTATTTTGTGTCTTTTTTTATTATAAAAAAATGTATTTATTTTAATAATACTAATTTTTATTTATATTTTAACTTGTTTAAAAAAATAATCTATATTTAAAGTATGAAAATATTTCTTTTCAATAACTATTTTTTTTTAAAAATAACCAAAATCAACTTCAATATTTTCTTGCATAACATAATCACCTTGGTACGTATTAGTAGTATCCATTTGATTAGAATAATGATAGTTTGGAAACTGCTCTTGATATAAATCATTATCATCATTATTTGCTTCAAGTTCATCATACTCAATGACTTCAAGATTATTTGATTCATCAATTACTGATTTATCACTGTTACCACATTTGTCACTTTCACATTTTTTACAATATTGTGAACAACTTAAACCAGCTTTTTTACAAGGACAATTATGTTTACATCTCATGTTACAGCTACAGTGATGCTAAAAAAAAATATAAATAAATATCAATACTTTTCAAAGAAAAATTGTTTAATTTTTTTCTAAATAAATACAAATATAATAAATACCATTTTTAATAGTGCATCTGGTGCTGGTGGTTCAGTCATCATTATTGGCATAAGTTTTGTACCAACTTTTTGCCAGCCCCATTCAACAGGATCCATGTCATTACCAATCCAACGTTGAACTTGATAAAAAACTCTTTGAGCATGTTGGTTAATTACTGATACTGTTGGTGGCAATTTGTTCAATTGGTTTTCATTTTCAAATATATTTGATCCATAAAATAAAGTATGTCTCATTTTGTTTATACACTCATCTTCATTGTCATCTTCAAGATTAATTTTATATTTTATTGCATAGTATTTGATGATAAACTTTTTAGCTGCCAATTGTATATCGTCTTTTGTACTTTGAGGATTATTAAATATCTGTGCAATATCATTTGTTTCTGGATATTGTTGTATAAAATTGACAATTGATTTTTTATCCATGCCAAATGGTGCAGATGTTAAATTACAACCACTAAAAGCATGTAAGAACAAAATAGTAGACTGTAATTTTTTATACAATGAAATTTTAAATGTTTCATTTTCTTTTTTTGTAGCTGATATATATTGGAAATAAATTGTATCATCATTTTCAGGTATATTTACAATAAGCAAAACAAATAAATTTGTGTCATTGCTTATGAAAGTCAAGGGTTTTGTAGTGTTTTTTTTTATTTCTAAAGTAGTTTGAATAATGTAATAATCAGTATTTCCAGTAACTTTAATTATATTTACTTGATTTTTTAAATGATTTTCAAGCATTTCAATAAATTTTTGTTTATTAACAATATTTGATAAAAAACATTCTTGAGTAAATGTTGCAAGTGTTTCTAAATTAAAATCAATATTAATTGGTATATTTTTGTCTTTAATTTTATTTTGTTCATATGATTTTACACTTACATTTTTATTGTTATTATCATCAAAAATAATATGTAAATTTTTATCATTAAACTGACTCTTGTAAGTTTTTTTCAAGTAACTTAAATAACTGTCACAAATTTGTTTATATGTTTGACCATGAGACCAAATAACATTGTGTAAAAGAAATTCTCCATCTATAATAATTACAGAATCATTAGATACATTATCTGTTGAAGGAATAACATTAGTTGCAGTATTTATAGCTTCATATAATTCATAGTTTTCTGGTTTTCTCATAAAACCATCTTTATCAAAAAGTGCTGGTGGATAAGGTGTTAATTCATATTGTAATGCATTATGACTGAGCTCATTATTTAATTGCAAAAATTTAGATATTTTTTTAAATAAAATCATATGATCAACAACAGTTGTTATATTATTTGTTTGATGTAAAGAATTACTTATTGCATTACTTAAAGTTTTAACTCTATCTTCATCACTTGGTTTAACTTCTTCAGCATTTTGTCCAATTATTTTATTCATAATTTCTTTACCTTTGGCAACTGCCATATAACAATTAATATCTTCATTACCAATTACACCTGTTGATAATGACATTAATATATTTCTTTGAATAAATGGTTTATGTATATTTAACCAAGTAACAAATTTTTCAATACTTTTTTGGTCTGTATTAAGTCGTGAACAAGTTACATTTTTAGACTGTGCACCTCTTTGTTTGTCAATTCCAACAAAATTTTCTAAAGCATTCATTACATCAAAACTTGAAGCCATACTGTTTAAATGTCTAACAAAACCATCATCATTAACACCACACCACATTCCAACAAATACCTTGTTAGTTCTACGAATATTTAGCATTACATCAGTTGTAAATTTATCATACTCTTCAGGATTCATTGTAGATTGTAAATTGTCCATATCTTGCAAAAATATTTGTGCAGATATACCATATGAAAAATGATTAGCTGCATGAAAAAATGGTAACATTTGATGGATACATTGAAGTAACAAATCCCAATTTCCTAGTAATAATGCTTCATAAAATTGAAATAAAATTATTAATGATTCAAAATACTGAATCCATAATGCTGCAGTTGGTCCATTTGTTTTAAAAATTTTAAGTTTTTTAAGAAATATTTTTCTTGATTTTTGTATACTTAAATTAATTTGACAATCATCCATAACAGGAGGATTATTTTTCCAATCTTTAAAAAAATTTAAAATTTGTTTTTTTAAATCTTGTTCATTTTGTAATGAACTTTCACATATAATTTTACCAATTGCAATAAATGCAAGTGAATGAGCACTCATTGCTTGAACAAAAATATGACCAGCTAATAAATGTTTGACTGCTTTTTTAGTATAAATAAGTTCAAACATATCAGAAAGACCACTACTACTCATAAGATAACCAATAGTATTTAAATAAGACACAATTAAATGAAACATTTCAAGTAAAATTACAACATTTTTCATACCATCAGTATCTATCATACCTTCTTTAATATTTCTAGCTTTTATATATAATGGTTGATCAAATGTAATTAAACATATTTTTTGATTTTTTTTTTTAGTTTCATTCATTGCATGTACAATAGCAGTATAAATTGTTGTTGGTTCAGTAGGTTTAAGTTTAATAAATGGCAAAGATATAACTTGAGGAACAGAATATGAATTTTTTCTTGATAAAATTTCTATATATTCTTTCCAAGATTGTAAATTATCAATTCCATAATAATGACCCCATAAAAATGCACAATATGATGATGGTAATGGATCTGGTGTTTCAAAAACAAATCTATCAGTATCAATAAATTTTATTTTAGATAAACCATCCATAAATGAAGTTGGTAAATATGAAATATTCATTGTACTAAAAGAAGCAAGTTGTTGTTCAGTTGGTATTGTTTTACATTTTTTTATTTTACCTTCATTAATTACTTCATTTTCTGATGTATATACATGATGATATATATGATGAACATATTCCAAGATTTGATAACATATTAATGAGAAATTTTGAACCTGTTTTTCTTAAAATATATGTTGATACAGCCAACTGAAGATGTGAAATAAAAGATTTTGGTTTAATTAAACGAATTATTGATTGAGCAATATAAACAAGTTTATTTTTATGACGAATTGTTTCTTGATCTGGATATAATAATTTCATTAAAAATTTTGAAAGTTCATTTGGTATATCATCATTAGCAGTTGCAAAAAATTTACTTGGTAAATTATAAGAATTATGTTCATATTTTTTATCAATAATTTTTTTTCGTAATATACCAGCTGCTGTTGATAAAACTAAAGCCTGTTGTTCTTCACCAAGTTCACTGTCATCAACCATCCAATCACTGCATGAATTAAATAGTTGATTTCTTTTGTAATAATAAATTGATTCTTTACCATGTTGTGACCAAACATGAAAATCATCACCATATTTTTTTTTTAATAAACGTTGTAACAGTCTAGCTTCAGTAAAATATTCTTTCATAATATTTTTTAAACTTGATAATGGTACAGCTTCACCTTTATGAGCCTCAAGATATTTACAAACTTGGTCAAATTTTTCTTGAAATTTATCATTTTCATCAGGCACCATTACAAATATTAATTCATAACATTTTTGATGATATCTTGCATTTACATCAATAAGTGAAGAAATTCCATTAACTCTTTTTTTTAATTCATCATTTTCTTTTAACTCTTCAATCATAGTCAATAATTTTCTGTTCATAAATGATCTATCAACTGTAAAACCTGCATCTGAATTCCACTTTTTTCCACAAAGAAAACAATGTTCTTCAAAATTAAAATCATCTTTTTCTTCTTCAAGCATATCAACATCTAAATTATCAGAAGTGCCTGGTTGTGAAAGTAATAATTGATTACAACGAGACGAAAATGGAATATCTTTTAAACAGTAACTGTTCAGACAAACTATTAACAAATTTTAAAAAAATCATGATGCCAAATGTTTTAATTAATTCAACATATTTGTTGTATTGAATATAAAATTTTTAATATAATACGATATGCTTATATGTATTGCAGTTGTTGGTATCTATACCTATATTTGTTTACATTTTGTATTTTACTTGATACGAATTAAATAAAAAATATAAATAAATAAGCAAAATAAAAAATGTCAAGTGTACCTATAATGTTAAACTAATTGTTGAAATATTCAAAAACTAAATTTTAATAAACAATTATTTCTGTATAGTTAATATGTATATATAAAAAAAAAAAACATTTTTTAAAATTTAGACAGCCAATAATAACAACTTTGAACAACAAAAACATAACCTTAAAAAATATAATCAATGTAAAATAAATATAAAAAAAATAAACTTACCTTTATGTACGTTTAAGGAAATAATTTTATACCATTTTCTCCATTTATTATCTTTTAATTTAACACTTTTATCAGTCAATGATTTTATTCCTTTTTGACCTAAACTAAGATATGGATCTTCTTTATTAGTTTTATTTATTTTCACGTGTTCATCACAAATAGCACATTTTAAAGGTTTGCTTTCTTCCATTTTGCAAGTACATATAAAAAATTAAGTAATTTATAAAGTATTTTATCCTTTGAATACAAAAATTAAATTAACAAAAAATACATTAAATATTAAGTTTTAGTTTTAAACAAAATAAACAATATTAGAGCTCAATAAGATACGCTTTACTGCAACGCAATATCTGAATCTGTTACAACTTTACACACACAGGTATATTAAATTGTTGCTATGATAACAACAGCTGATGCTTATCATTGTTTACATCCTTGGACCCTTCAAAAAAATCTCAAAAAAAAAAAAATAAAAAACATGTACACTTTTGTGTGTATTTATTATGATGTTAAACAATTTTTTGTTAAGTCAAATTTAAAAAACTACTCATCATAATATTCAAATTATATTTAAATATTTAAAACAATTCATATAAGGTACGTGTCACTTGATTCTTTCTATAATAATCCATTATTTTTTCAACATTATTTTTCAATTTAATAATAATAATTTAGTCGTTAGAAAATTGATGCTTCAATAATCGATAAACACTCCAATATCACCAACGTGGTCACTAATTATTTCATCAATTATTTTTAAATAACTTGTATATAAATATACTTTATCTACTATATCTTAAATAATAAACTTTGTTATTTTTAAATAACATTTTTTAATATTTAACATATTTAACATAGCATTTGTTAAATATAATCAAAAGAGACAATTTTTCTGATTTATTATTTATTTTTTTTCGATTCTCATCAACTTGCAATCAAGTTGCACCATAAATAGATGTTTTTATGCTAAAAAATGTAAATAAATTGACTATAACAAAATTCTAAAATTATAGTATATAAACAAGAATACAAGTTTAACAAGACGTTAAACTTTTGATGAAGTATGTCTAACTCTCATGAAATGTTACAAAGGTTACTGTATACAATATTCCATTCTGTTGAAGTTAAGTGGTTAAAAATAGGTAGAAAATAATAAAATATTTTGTGTAAATTTTTACTTCATATAAGGGTAATTTGGTAAAGGTGAAGAACAACATGGATCAAATATGCTTATAGAGCATGTCCAGAATAATCCTGTTAAATTACTCAAGCATCAATATAACATACTCGAAAATTATTCCTTCCACAAATTTTCAACTATCATATCAAACAAACTATATATAGCTCTCATCGTATTTATATATTGAATCGTGTGTTATATCCACTTCAAATTCTATTGATATCGGTACTCATATATGATATTCAACGCGTTATGTGACATGTTCATCGTTATGACTGCCAATATCATATGCCAATAATCAATTAAATATTCACTTCGTATATTATACGCATATAACCACAATACCAGCATATATATATTTACATTCAATGAACTTAAAAAAATTGTTTTTTTTATTTTTTTTATTTTCAGTTTATTATATATAAAAAAAAGAGAAAAAAAAACAGGGAAAGCTGATATGCGCTATCAAGTGGTATTGTTCAAATTTCAATAGCATATTTTGTTGAAACTAAAATAAAAAATAAAATTTTTAAAATATCATGAACAATTTTTTCAAAGTAAATTGAACATTTTATGGTAAACAAATTGCTTTTGTTATTTATGAAGATTCACATATGTATATCATCGTTTTATGATGATTATTTTGATTTGACTTGACACCATGATGTATTGGCAAGTTTAAAATCATATATAAACATAATTAAGTGATAAAATAAAAAATTTTAATTGAAAAAAAGATTAAAAAAATAGTAAATTTTCAGTTAAGAACATTAATGTTTGAAATTTAAATATTAACAATTATATAAAATTGACAAATAATATTAATTTAAAAATTAAATAAATTTTCATTCAAAGTTAATTAAATACTTTATTTATAAACCATAATTGATATATAATAGTGCAGTAACTGTTGAGTTAAATTGAAATAAAAAAAAAAAAATTATTTACATAAATTAAAGCTAAAATTTAATATAAAATACTAAAGCTTAAAAGCAGAGGATATATTTGTTCAATCAAAAATATATATAAACGATAAAGCTCATTGAGTATTCTGTTTTTGTTTGTTGAACGTTGGTGATGAATTAATTGTGATACTTTATCATCATCACGTTTGTATTATAGATCAAATATATTTAAAAAAATATTATGATATAGAAGAGATTGAGGTTTATTACACCCAATTTATATTAAATCAATAATTAGAATTTAATTTACATAAATAAAATATTTTTTACAATTAATTTTATAACTGTCAAAATATAATTACTCTTTACATTCTTATACTAAAAAATTTCATTTAATAATTAATTTCACTAATTGTTTCATTTATATATACCAAAGCTTAATGTATTTATATTTACTTTTATAATTTAAAAATAATATTTTCAATCAGTTGATTTATATAACTATTTAATAAACAAAATTTATAAATAATAATTTATCATCAATTCACACTATTGTTATTGAAAAAATATATCAATATTACTTTTAAATTAATTCAAAGAAAAACTGTAAATAATTAAAAGTAAAATTTAATTATTTTTATCCGACAAATAGTGTTTATGTTTTTTAATAATTTTTTAAAATCATTAATTATTTCTAATTGAAAATAATTGGTCAGTATTGAATAAAAATTTTGCCATCATTCGAAATTACTCGGTGTATTTATACAACAGTTATATGCAATAATTGCTGAGTAATAATATGTAGCAATTTATTATCAAAGAGTTCATTGAAGAGTATATCAGCTGAGAATATATATTTGATAAGAGTATTGGCATGAGTAAACTTTAATATGAGTGAGAGAAAATTAAACATTAATTGCTTTGACAATATTGTGGCTCAAGTTTGTACCACTGACTAAACCACCCCAATTTCAATTAAATTTTCAATAATAATTTGTAAATAAGTGGTTATCGATTTTTTATTTTTAATAAAACTAATATTTATTATCCAACTTAATGTTGAATAAAATTTAATATTTATTATGAATCTAATAAAGCATTTTCAAAGCACCAGGACTACCATTTGAAACAGCTTATGATGCTGAATCAAACGATAATTGGAATGCTAAAAGTTTTACTCATATCGATTGTGTATTTTATATAAAATATACTAAGAATTACTTATACCAATTGGTAAATATATTTTTAGTTTATATATTTTATATAGGAATTTATAAACTAAATTGTGAGGTTTTATTTTTTTACAATATTTTTTTATATACTTTTTTCTTATTTTTCTGAAGTTAAATTGTTAATCGATGTGATATAATTTTTGAAATTCCATCAAACATTCTATAATACAAGTGATATCCTGCATTCTGTTGATAAAAAATTGTAAAATTCTAATAGTATCAAGTCTTGTATTTTGTACATGACTTCAAGCGTGATAGAAAACTACAAACTTTGAAGAAATAAAATAGCTGGTATGCTTTTTACGAAAGATAAACTAAACTAAAATAAAAAAATAAATAAAATAAAGTATAAATAACTTTATACTGGAATTCAAGAAAAAGTAATATTGTATCCAATTGAAGTTTAAAAAAAAGTTTTATATTTTGTTGAAATATAGTATCGTTAAAAGATAATGCAATATTTAACACTATCAACAGGTTGCTTAATCAACAATAGTTTTGTAGAAAATTTTTATAATTATAATTATTTTATCTGGTTCAATATGATCAATTTGATTTGACTGTAAATCTAGTACTTGAAGACTGTCAAGGTAATCGAAAATATTTTTTGGTAAAGTTGTAAGTTTATTTTGACTTATGTTTAGTTTTTCTAGTTGAAATAAATTATTAAAAATACCTGTCTCAAGATGACCTATATTATTTGAATTTAACTTTAGTTCATGAACACGCATGACATTGTCAAATATATCTTTTGATAATGTTGTTAAATTATTATGTCCAATATTAAGAGTATTAAGTATCAATAAATTATCAAAAACACCTGGTTCAAGATACTCTATATTATTCGAGTTTAATTTCAGTTCATGAATTGTCATAATATTGTTGAATAGATCTTTAGATAATCTTGTTAAATTGTTGTGTTCAACATTAAGGGTATGAAGTCTTGTTAAGTTATCAAATACACCTGATTCCAAATTTATCAATTTATTATGACTCAAAGATAAAGAAAAAATTCCCAAATCTCTATCAAAAAATGATTTTGTTAGAGATGTCAATTCATTTTTTTTTAAATCAAGTATGGATAGTCGAGGTAAATTATCAAAAGTACTTGTCTCAATATGATTTAATGAATTTCCATCTATCCATAATAATTTAAGATTATTCAAATCTTTAAACAGTTCTTTTGGCAGATTTTTAAAATTGTTTGAACTCATGTATAACCACTTGAGTTGAAACAAATCCGAAAGAGTAGTTGAGTGTAGATTGCTCAGTTGATTGCTACTGAAATTTAAATCTTGAAGATCTTGAAGACCATTAAAAATGTCTTTCGATAAAAATGATAAATTATTATTATTTATATTTAGCGTTCTCAGCTGTAATAAATCATAAAAAATACTTGACTCAAGATTTTCTATGTGATTAAACATAATATATAAGGAACGAAGATTATGCAGTCCTTTAAAAATATTTGTTGGCAATGATTTTAAAAAGTTACTGCTTAAATCGAGTGTTTCAAGTTTTGATAGACCATTAAAAATACATCCATCCAGTTCTTTTATTTCGTTTGAATTTAATTTCAATTCACAGATATTTTTTAAATTTTCAAATACTCCTTTTGGTAATCTTTTTAGAAGACTATTGTTAATATGTAGTTCTCTCAGTTTTAAGCCATCAAATAAATCCTTTGGAAGTTTACTAAATTTATTTGAAGTAGTTATACTATAATTTATTTCTTCTTGTCTTTTATAAAATGACATAAATGTCCAAGACGGTGGATCATAGTCTCTCCTTGGAATTGCAGTATTAACATAAACATTTATCGTTTGTTTTTCGTTATTATAACATAAAATTTTGCAAGCTCTATCGTTGTAATAATATGTCTGTTTATTGCAAAAGTATTTATTTTTCGGTATTGTAACTCTTGAAGTAGAATTATTATTTTTATCCAAACCATCCGTTACCAATGTAAAATGCATTACTAAAAAATAAGAAATAAAATCAAAATTAAAATACATACAGTTGAATAATTTAATTAATATTTGTTGAAATAATAATATTAAATAAATTAAAAAGCTTACTTATAATTGTTGGTGAATATAGACTCAGTGTTTTTATATTTTTTGTCAATTTTATTCACAAATGACCTGTACGTAATTGATAAAAATTCATAATTAATTTATTTGTTATATCTATGAGAATGTAATTAATTACTAGTAGAGTGTATTTTAATTTCAATTTTTTATTTGATAAATCAATTTTATTTTTTATTATTTTTCTAAAAAGTATCTAT
>WSYQ01000578.1:0-23062 GCA_011426435.1 Lysiphlebus fabarum
GTACACATGTACATAGATAAAATAATAAAATAGAATTTATATGTATATATATTATTTTCAATGTTTTTACAGTAGTTGTAGGCGCAGCATCAGAAAAAACCTAGCATCGTCAATCGTCATCATCATCCTCCCTGTAGTCTGAAAAATAATATCACAAAAATACTAACAATACCAACACACGTTTCTCATAACTTTCAGTTTGTTCAGTTTTGTATCAGACAACTGGAGGATGCCTCCATGAACACATCAATAATTCTTCCATTATAATATTTAATTAATAAATATATTTAATATAAAATTAATATCAAATTAATTAAATAATCATCAAATGACAAATTTAATTTTGAAAACAAAATTTTAATTTTTAATAATATAAATTCAGTGTTTAACAGTGATTATTATTATAAAGTTTTTTTTATATTAAATTTTTTAAATAATTGATTAAGTGATTTTGCAGAAAAAAAATAAATAAATAATTAAAAAATTAAAAGTATTATTTAAATTTTTGTATCAATAGTGTAAATGATATTTGGATTTTTTATCTGGGCGTATGTCCATTGAAGGTATGTTGTTAATAATTAATTAAATAATTTTTTTTATATATGTATTATTTTCTATTATTCAAAGTCAATGTAAATTTATGTCAATTGTGTTGGAAACTTTGTTTTCAAGTATCATGTGCATATAAATTTATAAACAGTATGTAACGACTGTATTTGTAAAAAAAAAATGTCCTGGTTTATTTATCAAGTTTTTATTTCCATTAATTTTATAAATTTATTTTTTAAATTTCATTTACAAATAAAATTTTTAAATAAAAAAGAATATCAAGTTATTTAAAGCAAAAAAAAAAAAAAAAATGTAACATGATTTTTTTTAAAAATATATTATTATAATTAAAAATATGAAAAAAAAAATAATAAATTTAATATTTAAATTGTTTTTAGTTGAAAATATTATTATAAATTATAATTTACAAGATAATAATTTTTTTAAATAATTTATTATTATTTTTTACTTGTCATTTGTTATGCAACTTTGCAATTAATAATATCATTTATTTACAGTACGATATGAATACAAAAGAAAAAATAATTATCGTGAAAAGATGACACCAAGAAGACATGTCCTTGCTGGACTCAGAAGGACAATTATTGTATTTATTTTACTTGCAATTATTATCCTAGCAATAACAAGTCAAGATAGTTCTAGTAACAATATACAATCATCTCAAGAAGTAAGTTTTAATTTATTATTTTTTATTTTTTCTACATCATTTATAATAAGCTTAAATTTTAAAAATAAAATATAATTATACTCTTGAATGCATTCATGAGAATTACATTTAAAAATAAAAATAATAATTCAAATATTATAATAATAACAAAAAAAAAAAAAAACCTTTCTAAAAGAAAAAAAAAAAAATATATTGCAATGTCAAGTTTATAACTACTTGGGTATTTATTTTTTCAAGTATAAAAAATAAATTATTACAATTACTTTTTACTTTCTTACAAAAAAAAAAAGAAAATTCAATTTATATTTAAAATAAAAAAAAAGCTTTTAAATGAGCTTTTTTTTATAGCTCATAATTAATAATAATTTATACAAATTTTTTAGTAACACAAGCAGGTGTAATTTTAACAAATTATAAAAAATTTATTAATTGTTTTTATTCCCACGAAAATATAAAAAAAAAATATAGCAATGAATAAAATTATCCTTGAACTAATTTTTTAATTTAATTTTATAATTTTTAAATCCAGATTTTTATATATTTAATTAATGATTGTACCACACCTAGGAAATGACATAGTTGGCATTTTTTTTTTTCAATTTTTTATTTCTTGTGTTTTATATAAATATATTATTTTTTTTATGTATTTATTATGTTTATTGCATTTGAAAATGTAGGTGATATTGTAAGGTATATATTCACTTACATTGATAAATTTTATAAACATAAATTTATATGTATATTGATTATAGAAAGAGACAAGTTTAATATAAATTTGTGGTATAAAATTCAGTGATTTTCACGATCACAAATCATATATACTTGGCAATATATTTATTTTATAATATAGAATATCAAAAACTTGAGCTTTGTTTAAATATATCGTAAACTGATCATAAAACAATATCGTTATTATTTTTATTCTCTTTTTTATATTTTACTTTGAAAAAAAAATATAAAAAGTTTCATGTAACTTGATATCTATTTTTTTTTTTATTTTGATTATTCAATTTATTTAAAAAATATATATATGTTTTCTTTTAAATATAAAATTGATTATTTAAATTAATTGTTATATTTTAAATGAGATTTTAAAAAAAATTTAATATTTAATGAAATTCGTTATTGTCATCTGGGGCTATCAAATTTCCAAGTCTGATGAAAATTGATACAAATTACTTGTCAGCTTAATGACAACACTTTTCAGTACTTAAATTAATCACTTTAAAAACCATCAAATATCAACAACACAAATGTGATATAAATTTCAACCCTTTTGCATTAACAACCCTTTTATTTTTGTCAACAAAAAAAAATAATATTTCTTTCCCTCACATCCCTGACATTATCATATATTTCAACTCCAGCAAAATTAAATTCAATTATTTTTTTTTTTTATTGTCGAATTTTCTACAGTGTATTTTTTTTTTTTTTATTAAAAACTAAAATAGATATTACTGTGTGTGCCAAAAAAAAAAAAAATCAAGGCACATGTGTCACAAATTCTTTTAATGATGATGAAAAAAAAAAAAAATGATTTCTTTCTTTTTTTCAAGAACAAATTAGAAATTTTCTTTTTAAAATAAAAATTGAATTTAATTTCAATTAAATTACATACTGTATATATATAAATTTATTTTAGAAATTTTTTTATTTTTTATATTTTAAAATGAACATAGTATAATGGAATATAATTAATATTAAATGACTTGAATTCTGAGGAAGTTAAGATGTCTCCTACTTAGAAGTAAAAAACTAAGAAAAGTAGAGCTTGATTTTTTTGCAGTTATGAATTATGTAAGTTGACAAGAGATAAAATAAAATATATATAAAAATATAAAAAATTGTGAATAAAAAGAAAAACTCATTGCTTGTAAGAGTATACCAAAGGGTTTTGCAAAAGTTTAAGAGCCCCAGAGTATAAACTGTGACAACTCAAGGGAAAAAAAAAAAAACCAAGTAGAAAGACTTTCTTCACCTCAGGCCATAACATATACACTCTTCTACCTTACAGAGATAGTAATGTCCAAGTTAAACTAACAAACACAAAATAATAATAATAAATATAAAAATAAAATAAAAAAAATAAATAAACAATTTTATCTTGGCAAATTTCCAGACGCAATGCGGAAGCTGGACCAGAAAATTAATCATGTCATTTTATTTTATTTTTTAAATATAATTTCAAAATTAAAATTAAAATTTTTTTTCAATATTCCATTGTTAAAAACACCTGTTTTATTTGCATTGAAATAATATATATTTTTTTTTTCATACCAAAAAACATTGATGGAAAATCAATAGTAAACAATTTTTTTTAATTAAAATAGTTTAAAATTTTTATCATTAAAAAAAAATTAAAAATAATATAATAAAATAATAATTGAAATTTAAAGAAAATGAGAAAATTAAAATAATTTTTTATTTTAAAAATCAATTTAATGTCATGCAAAAAATAACCCTGATTATATAACATAAACTCAGTGTCAACATGTACCAACTTAAATTTTTTTAATATATTTTTTCAATTATTATTTTTATTTTTATTCGTTTTCATTGTGCACCTGGTGCACCCACCCCTAATAACATCAAAAGACACGAAGGTATCTTTTTTTTTATTCCAAAAAAAGAAAATAAATTCAACAAAATAAATTTAACTGCAAAATATATTAAAACTAGGTCAATCGATCCTTGTTAAATCCTATGAAAATCGACCTTCGTTTAGAGAAAAAAAACATTTGTCTTACTCAAACCAAAAGCAACAAGACAAGGCTTATGTTTTAGACAATAAAAATATATATATAAAAAAATATTGATAATTGAATTTATAAAAAAATGATATAATAAAAAATTTTAATAACTTTTATTTTATTTGTATAAAAATATAAAAATTTTGACAATCAATATTATCAAGTTGATAGTGTCATATTGAAAATTTATATGATGTTATGTAAACACACCTCAGTGACATTGATTAATGTGCATCCTAAATATAAAATTAAATAATCTATGATCTATGATGATAAAAAATCAGGGAGTGTGTTAACAATATAATTTTCATTATTTAATTTTAAATGTAATCGAAAAAATTATCAAAGTGCAATAATAAAAATCTTTGCACTTTGATGAAACCCTGAGGAAAAAAAAAATGAATTTATAATGATGCATTGTTTGAATTAAAATTAATATCATTATATTATTTTCAAGGTCAATGTGGTATTATGATGTTTTTCTTTTTTTTAAATAAATCATAGTGTATATTTTTTTTACAACTTTAATATTATATTTTTGATAAAATAATTTAAAAATAACTTAAAAAAAATATTGTTGTATGAATAATTAATTTGGAAAATGATAATGAATTAACAATTAAGTTAATTGTTGATAAATTTAATTGATTTAATTAGAAATTTATTTTAAAAAACAAAAAGTTTATAATTTATTTTTTATTTAATTTACCAAGAGCTTAAAAGTTTTTTTTTTGTGGAATTTAAAAATTGTTAATTGATAAATTATCTATTACTTGATAGAATAAGTAAACAACAAAGTGCAAATGGATTTTAAAAGTTTATAGAATAAATGGTATTTAAACCACAAGTGTATATGTGGCCCACATTGTGGCTTAGACTAAAAAATCAATAGACGAAAGGCGCCACTTGTGCATTCAAATTCAACAATTTTTATTCAAAAAAACAAATAAATAAATAATTTATTCTATTGGTAATATTACATTGAGATAACAAAGGTATTCTCTGAAGCAAAAAGCAAACGAAAATTAATAAAAATAAATAAAACAAAAAAATATCAAAGATAAATTAAAAGTAAATTTTGTTTGAGTTATTTATTTGTAATTTATATGAGTAAGCAAATTAAAGTTAATTTAAAAATAAAAATAAATGACTAATAAATGAAAAAATGAATTTATAAATATAATATTTATAGTGAGTAATGATAACGTGATGACAGTTGTCAGATAAAATTATCTGTAACAAATTTTTAATTAACGTATATGTTTATCAGATTAAAATGTCCTTGTTTTTTATAAATATTTATGCTTTAATTTTTAATTTCAATAAATTTCTATAATATTAATTATTATTACTAATGACCTCTTTGCTCATTTTATATTCCTAATAAAAATCGAAAAATTTTCCAAAAAGTTTTAGAATACCTCTTTGCTCACTCTATGTTCCTGATAAAAATCGAAAATTTTACAAAAATTAAGAATACCTCTTCGCTTATTCTATGTCTCTGATACAATTTGAATTTTTTATTTTCAAAAGAAAATTTTGAACTTGTATTAGGCGAGTATAATGACCGAAGAAGGTATTCAATTTTTTTTTTTTCCAAAAAATTTTCAATTTGTATTAGGCAAATATAATGACCGAAGAGGTATATCATTTTTTTTTTTTTTCGAAAAAAATTTTGTATTTGTATTAGGCAAATATAACGACTGAAGAGGTATTCGAAATTTTTTTTTTCGAAAAAATTTTAAATTTGTATTAGGCAAATATAATAGCGGAAGAGGTATTCAAGAAATTTTTTTTTTTTCCGAAAAAAATTTTGAATTTGTATTAGGCGAATATAATAATCGAAGAGGTATATCATTTTTTTTTTTTTTCGAAAAAAATTTTGTATTTGTATTAGGCAAATATAATGACCAAAGAGGTATTTAATAAATTTTTTTTTTCGAAAAAATTTTAAATTTTTATTAGGCAAATATAATGATCAAAGAGGTATATGGATTTTTTTTTTTTTAGATTCCGAATTTATTTTTGAAATTAAGGAAATTCATCGAAATTTTTTTCGTAAAAAATTCAAGTGATATCAGGGTTTAAGGACTCGAAAAGGGGTATTCAGTGCATATTTCATTTTTTTTCTAACAACGATATTTTGCGATATATCGATAGTAACATATCAAAAAATGTATCGAAAAAATTTCGAGTTATATCGATTTTTTAGGGCTTGAAAAGACGATTTCAAATCGATTCACGACATTTTTTTAGGATCGATATTTTTCGATATATCGATAGTAACATATCGAAAAATATATCGAAAAAAATTCGAGATATATCGATTTTTTAGGGCTTGAAAAGACGATTTCAAATCGATTTACGACATTTTTTTAGGATCGATATTTTTCGATATATCGATAGTAACATATCGAAAAATATATCGAAAAAAATTCGAGATATATCGATTTTTTAGGGCTTGAAAAGACGATTTCAAATCGATTTACGACATTTTTTTAGGATCGATATTTTTCGATATATCGATAGTAACATATCGAAAAATATATCGAAAAAAATTCGAGATATATCGATGTTTTAGAGCTCGAAAAGACGATTTCAAATCGATTTACGACATTTTTTTAGGATCGATATTTTTCGATATATCGATAGTAACATATCGAAAAATATATCGAAAAAAATTCGAGATATATCGATTTTTTAGGGCTTGAAAAGACGATTTCAAATCGATTTACGACATTTTTTTAGGATCGATATTTTTCGATATATCGATAGTAACATATCGAAAAATATATCGAAAAAAATTCGAGATATATCGATTTTTTAGGGCTTGAAAAGACGATTTCAAATCGATTTACGACATTTTTTTAGGATCGATATTTTTCGATATATCGATAGTAATTTATCGAAAAATATATCGAAAAAAATGCGAGATATATCGGACTTTTAGAGCTCAAAAAGGCGATTTCAAATCGATTCACGACATTTTTTTAGGATCGATATTTTTCGATATATCGATAGTAATTTATCGAAAAATATATCGAAAAAAATTCGAGATATATCGATTTTTTAGAACTTGAAAAGACGATTTCAAATCGATTTATACATTTTTTCTAGGATCGATATTATTCGAGATATCAATAGCAACAAATTTTGAAATTTTTCGAAAAAAACTAGGAATACTTCTTTGCTAATTCTCTGCTCCTGATACGATTAAAATTTTTTTTGAAAAAATTTTGACTTTTTATTAGGCAAATATAATGACCAAAGAGGTATTTAATAAATTTTTTTTTTCGAAAAAATTTCGAATTTGTATTAGGCGAATATAATAATCGAAGAGGTATTCGGATTTTTTTTTTTGAAAAAATTTTGACTTTTTATTAGGCAAATATAATGACCAAAGAGGTATTTAATAAATTTTTTTTTTCGAAAAAATTTCGAATTTGTATTAGGCGAATATAATAATCGAAGAGGTATTCGGATTTTTTTTTTTGAAAAAATTTTGACTTTTTATTAGGCAAATATAATGACCAAAGAGGTATTTAATAAATTTTTTTTTTCGAAAAAATTTTGAATTTTTATTAGGCAAATATAATGATCAAAGAGGTATATGGATTTTTTTTTTTTTAGATTCCGAATTTATTTTTGAAATTAAGGAAATTCATCGAAATTTTTTTCGTAAAAAATTCAAGTGA
The DNA here is from genome assembly GCA_011426435.1 of Lysiphlebus fabarum. Taxonomy (NCBI): domain Eukaryota; kingdom Metazoa; phylum Arthropoda; class Insecta; order Hymenoptera; family Braconidae; genus Lysiphlebus; species Lysiphlebus fabarum. The sequence goes on from WSYQ01000578.1 coordinate 7,683, forward strand.
TATCAGGGTTTAAGGACTCGAAAAGGGGTATTCAGTGCATATTTCATTTTTTTTCTAACAACGATATTTTGCGATATATCGATAGTAACATATCAAAAAATGTATCGAAAAAATTTCGAGTTATATCGATTTTTTAGGGCTTGAAAAGACGATTTCAAATCGATTCACGACATTTTTTTAGGATCGATATTTTTTGATATATCGATAGTAACTTATCGAAAAATTTATCGAAAAAATTTCGAGTTATATCGAACTTTTAGAGCTCGAAAAGACGATTTCAAATCGATTCACGACATTTTTTTAGGATTGATATTTTTCGATATATCGATAGTAACTTATCGAAATATGTATCGAAAAAATTTCGAGATATATCGAATTTTTAGAGCTCGAAAAGACGATTTAAAATCGATTTATACATTTTTTCTAGGATCGATATTTTTCGATATATCGATAGTAACATATCAAAAAATATATCGAAAAAATTTCGAGTTATATCGAACTTTTAGAGCTCAAAAAGAGCTATCGAACGCGCTTTATACTTTTTTTCTAGGATCGATATTTTTCGATATATCGATAGTAACTTATCGAAAAATATATCGAAAAAATTTCGAGTTATATCGAACTTTTAGAGCTCAAAAGAGCTATCGAACGCGCTTTATACTTTTTTTCTAGGATCGATATTTTTCGATATATCGATAGTAACTTATCGAAAAATATATCGAAAAAATTTCGAGTTATATCGAACTTTTAGAGCTCGAAAAGACGATTTCAAATCGATTCACGACATTTTTTTAGGATCGATATTTTTCGATATATCGATAGTAACTTATCGAAAAATATATCGAAAAAATTTTGCGTCATATCGAACTTTTAGAGCTCAAAAAGAGCTATCGAACGCGCTTTATTCTTTTTTTCTAGGATGGATATATTTCGAGATATCAATAGCAACACATTTTGAAATTTTTCGAAAAAATCTAGGAATACCTCTCCCCTAATTCTATGCTCCTGATATAATTTGATTTTTTTTTTCGAAAAAATTTTAAATTTTTATTAGGCAATTATAATGACGGAAGAGGTATTCGAATTTTTTTTTTTTAATTTGAAATTTTTATTAGGCAAATATAATAACTGAAGAGGTGTTCGAATTTTTTTTTCCCGAAAAATGTTTAGTTTGTATCAGGCAAATATAATGACCGCAGAGGTCTTTGAATTTTTTTTTTTTTTAATTTATAATTTGTATCAAGAAAATATCATGACCGAAGAGGTATTCGAATTTTTTTTTTTCTTCGAAAAAATTTTTAAATTTAAACAGGCAAATATAATGACCGAGGAGGTATTCGAATTTTTTTTTTTTTTTTTGAAAAACTTCTGAATTTTTAACAGGCAAATATAAAGACCAAAGAGGTATTCGAATATTTTTTTTGTCGAAAAAATTATAATTTGTATTAAGAAAATATAATGACTGAAGAGATGTTCAACTTTTTTTTGAAACTAAACAAATTTATTGAAAAATAATAATAATTTATTGTTAACAATATAAATATAAATTAAAAAAGAAAAACAAATAAAACAATAAAGAACAAATTCAAGTTAATTAAAGTTTAAAAAAGCTATTACATTTAATCGATATTATTTTTTTTTTCTTTTAAAGCTCAAGCATTTTTTCAATTTTTAACACTTGTGATTTCAATTGGGTGATAGGTGAGAGAGTACTTCGTGTATGATTCAAGTAGCCACTTGCTTTTTTATTATTTTTTTTCATTTCCCATTTAATTTTTCAACCAAAAGAATTTTTTTCAAGTAAAAAATCTTTGATGCTATTTTTTCTATTGTCCTTTTTCTTTCACATTTTTTCAGTTTTTTTTTCTCTTTTTTTTTTCGTTTATCTATTCAAAAGACAGTTTTTCCTTTCATCTATTATCGTGTTTTTTTTAATAAATATTTTTTTTTATTTTTTTTTTACAACGTTCTGGAATAATGATTTTGATAATTCATACTCAACATGCTTATGGAATGGTTGAACTGTTATCGTGTTAGATGGTGATGATTATGCATAAATAATAAATAAAAATTATGTTGTTACATAAATATTAATAATTCATACATTACGTTGTAGATTTTTATATTTTTTATATATATATATTTTAATGAAAATATTGCCGGATATTTCAAAGTATTATGTTGAATTATTTTGTGAAAATAATTGGTTCATTTTATTCTAATTTTGTCTCACCCACGCATGACGAATTTAATGCACATGTCCTGGGTCATGTGGGTCATTTTTTGTTGCGTCATTAATACATAATAATGAACATGATATTACGTAGAATAAAAAAATAATAATAATAATAATAATAGTAATAAATATATAGAGACATTTAAATGTCATCTTGAATTGCATATTATTTTTTATTTTTAATACAGGCTTGTTTAGTTGAGTTATTAAAATTTATAAAATTGAAAAGACCTTGTTTTTAAGTGTCAATGTGATGATAAAAATAAATTTTATTAGAAATATTAATCCAATTGTACTTGTTGAATTTTTTTTTCTAATTTATCTTTTTTATTTTGTAATATTTCATTTTCAAAGATGTTTATGTTTATGTTGATTAATTATTTAATTTAATTTTTAATTTTTTTTAAATGTTTTAGAAATATAGTTCACAATCAATAGAAGAAAAATTATATGAATTAAATTCAGTTGCTGAAACTGAAGAACGTCTTGCTGAGAGAAGAAAATATTTAACTGAAAAATGTGCTGAAGCTGAACTTGATCGTCCTGGAAATGATTCAATTCATAAACCAAATGCATGGGAATTTTTTGTTAATCGTGATTATCATCTTATTTGGTGTAATGTATTTAAAGCTGCTTCAACATCATGGATATATAATTTTAATAGACTTGCTGGGTAAATTTTTATATAATTTAAATTATTTTTCATTGATATTTTAATCAAGCTAATAATGTTGTGTTTGTTTCTTTTGTTATTTTTTTTTTTTTAGATATAGTACACAGTTTTTAAAATCATCAAAAGCAGTACCAGTATCACTTGCACGACAAAGATATCCAAGACCAACTGCTGAAGAATTAGCTCATTATCTTAATGATTCTGTGAGTTTTTTAATTGTTAGACATCCATTTGAACGTTTATTGAGTGCCTACAGAGATAAACTTGAACAAAGTTTACCAAATACATTTCATAGTAAACTTGGTGTACGAATTGTTAATCAATATAGAATTAAAGTAAGTTTATAATTTTAATTTTAATCATCAGTTAATGATAATATATTTATATTTGTTTGTTTATTTTTTTTTTTAATTTTTAAGGATCGTAAAAATAGAATAAAACATTCACCAAGATATCCAACATTTGAAGAATTTGTTAGATGGTTATTGTGTGAATGGAGAGCTGGTAATGAATTGGATATGCATTGGACACCTGTTTTACAATTTTGTACACCATGTCAAGTTAGATTTGATATTATTGCAAAGTTTGAAACTCTCCAGGTAATTTAAAATAATTAAATTAAGTTAAAAATTTTATAAAAATATTAAATAAATTTTTAATTCAAATAGGAGGATCAAAATTATTTAATAAAACATGTTCATCTTGAACACATTATTAAACCAGAATGGAAAAATCCAACAAGAGGTCCACAAACAAGAGATGTTATGAAAAATTATTTTCAACAATTAACTAAAGGTCAAATTGCTGATCTTTATGATATGTTTAAGTAAGAATATTATTTATTATTCAAATATAAAATAATTAATTTATATTTTTTTTATAATAAAAAAAAAATTTATTTTTTTATTTAGATATGATTTTGAATTATTTGAATATTCACCAAATGAATATTTAGAAATTGGAAGACAACAAGCAGCTCCAATAGAATGTAAAAATGGAAAAATAACATCACTATAATTATTATTTATTTTATATAAAATAAATTTAAATAAAAAAAAAAAAGAAACCAATTAACAAGAAACTTAATAAACACAACGAACAATAGAATTAATTCTATTTAAGTTTTCCAAAGATATAATTTAATATAATAATTAAATAAAAAAAAATAATCATCTTAACATTTTTTTTTGGATGATTTTTTTTATATGCTGTGAGTTTTTAGAAGAGAAAAAAAAAAATATATTATTCCAAAATGAATGAATGACATCATCATAATTAATTTTTAAGTAGAACAACAATAAAAAAAAAAGAGAAATAAAATAATTTTAATAATTAATATCTCGCTAATTATGCACAATATAAATATAAAAATTATTTACATTTTTTTTTGTCCAATATAATCAACAAGTATTTTAATTTGTGATACTTATTATTTTTTTAATTTATATTTAAAAATTGATTATTATTTTTTAAACAATACTTGGAATAAAATATAAAACAATAATAATAATATAATAGTGCCTAAGAAGTGATCAAACAACTTGAAATAATTTTTTACTGATTGCTTAATTATCACAAACAACAATGATAAAAATAAATTAATAATTAATTAAATAAAAAAAAAAATAAGCTCAATATTTAGAGTATATAAATAAAAATATTAAATACTGATTATAAATTATGCGATCGACCAAAAATTAATAAACAAATTATAAATGAAATAAAGATTAACCTTAGGCATCAAAATATTTATTAAACATCGAAATAGAGCTTAATTATTATATTAATAATAAAAATAAAAATAAAAATTGTTATTCAGTTGTAAATATGTAAATCTAATGATAATCATTTTGAAAATATATATGTTTTTAACTAGAAAAAATATATAATAATAATTTATATTCTACTTTGAAATAATAATTACAATTGTTGTTGATAAAATATTTGATATTATTTCAATGACAAAATGATAATACCGACCTTGATGAATTTCTAATAATCGTTTACTATAATTATTCAATTTTTTTTTTTTTTTTTAAACATTGTATTAAAAAACGATATTGTTGCTTCTTTTGTTTTAAAAAATATAAAATAATATTGATTTTTATTATATTTATTGGAGTAAAGATATGATTCCAAGAGGATATTTTTATTTAGACATAAAAGCTAGAAAACATGGTCATTGCTGTATTTTTGGAAAAAGAAAAACAATAATAATTGTTTTTATTATTTTATTAATAATTATTTACTTTAATTTTTCAGGAATTAATAATGTAAGTTAATTGTATAATTTTATCATCAAGATTTAGTTTGTATTTAATGTTTTATAAATGATTTTTTTTTAGAGCTATCAATTAAAAGAAATAAAACAAAAAATATATGAATTAAATTCACTTGTTAAAACTGAAGAACGTTTTGTTGAAAGAAAAAAATATTTAAATAAAAAATGTGTTGAAGCTGGACTTAATTATTCTTGGAATGATCAAATAAATAAACCAAATGCATGGGAATTTTTTGTTAATCGTGAATATAATCTCATTTGGTGTAATGTTTTTAAAGCAGCTTCAACATCTTGGATTTATAATTTTAATATACTTGCTGGGTAATTTATTTTGTAGGCTAATTATCAAATAAAGTTACTAAAATGTTCATTAAATTTTTTTAGATATAGTGCAGAATTTTTAAGAAATAAAGAAGGAGATTTGATTACAATTGCACGAGATAGATATCCAAGACCAACTGTTGAAGAGTTAGCTAATTATCTTAATAATTCTTTGAGTTTTATTATTGTAAGACATCCATTTGAACGTTTATTAAGTGCATACAGAGATAAATTAGAAGAAAATAATGGATTTAATTTTCATAGTAATGTTAGTTTCCTCATTGTTAAACAATGTCGAGATGAAGTAAGTATTTATTATTTTATCAATAATAATTTTTAAAATTGAATAACAATAAATATACTATTTAATTTATAAGAATAAAATAAAAACAACACCATTAAACAATTATCCATCATTTGAAGAATTTATCAGATGGTTATTGCATGAATGGAAAATTGGTAAAAAATTAGACGAACATTGGACACCTGTTTTGCAATTTTGTACACCATGTCAAGTTAGATTTGATATTATTGCCAAGATTGAAACTCTTCAGGTAATAAATTATTTAAATTATAAATAATGTTAATTTAAATTTGAAAATTTTATCACCAATTTAAACAGGAGGATCAAAATTATTTAATAAAACGTGTTCATCTGGATCACATTATTAAACCAGAATGGAGAAATCCAAAAAAAGGTCCACAAACAAAAAATGTTGTGATAAATTATTTCAAACAATTAACTAATGATCAAATTGCTGATCTTTATGAAATGTTTAAGTAAGAATATTATATATTTTAATAAATAAATTATATATTTATTTTAATAAATAATATTATTTTTATGTAGATATGATTTTGAATTATTTAATTATTCAGCTAATGAATATTTTGGAATTGGCAAACAACATACAACTTCAATAGAATGTAAAAATATAAAACAGTCAATTCTATAATTATCATATAATTTATTAATAAAATAATTTACTTACTGCTTTGAATTGTTGATTAAATTAATACCAATGATCCATTTGTGGTCAATAATTCTGTGCCAAATTTCATCAATTATCAACAGTGGTTCTTGATTATTTCTTTTGCATTTTTTTTTAGCAACTGGTGCACCAGTCTCATCATACAGCTATAAAAAAACATAATGACAAATCAATAGTATTAATTATTGTTAATAAAAAAAAAAAAATGAATAAATATAATAAAAAATTTTAATAGCCTACTTCTGTTTCAGAATCAGAACTTTCATCTTCTAAATATAAACACTTATGAAATAATTCATCTAATATTTTATCAGTTAATTCTTGTGTTTGTATTGTGTCATTTTTTGCAATTCTTATTTGCTCCTGGACATTATTTAACTGATTCATTAAATTTTCTTCAATTGGATTATGAGATACTGATGGTTGTTCAACAGATGGTTCCTCATAAAAAAAATCATCATCGTCAAAAAAATCCATAATTTAACAATTTTTATTAATTTAATTTAATCAAATAAATCAAGTTACATCAATATATTGACACAACTAATTTACACAAGTGATAACACGAGATAACTTCTTTTTTATTTATTTATTTTTAATTTATTATCTATCTTTTTTTTCTGTGTTTACCAATATTATTGTTATTATTTATTTCGTCATATTGGATTCGTCATTTTGTGATTTTTTTCAATTATAAAAATCACTAGGTTTTTTAGTGTTTTGAGTTTTTCAAGTTGGCTAAACTGTTTTATTTGGTGTGTGTGAATCACTACTTTAAATTTAAATTTTATTTTGACAAAAAAAGTATTATCAACAAAATAAATTAATAAGTATAATAAATACTAGCACAATGTAAATAATATTATTTAATTTTAAAATAATTTATTAAGTGTTAGTAGTGGTAATTATTAATTAATTTAATTATTTATTATCCAACAACTATCAGATAAATTTTTTAAATTTATTTATTCCGCCATATTGAATTCGTCATTTTGTGAATTTTTTTTTTTTTTAATTATGAAAATCACTAGGTTTCTAAGTGTTTCAAGTTTTTCAAGTTGGCTAAACTGTTTTATTTATTGTGAATGTAAATTACTGTATTATCGATATTTTAATATTTACAAAAATGCAATGTTTACAAATATATAGAATATTTGACAACCAAGATGTTTATATATCGTTATCGTATTAAAAAAATATAAATAATAATTAAATTTTTATTTTTAAAATGTCAAAAAATGATATTCAAAAAGATGATGAAGACTACTGGAACAGTAGTGAAAAACATGCTTTCAGCTTTGATCAAAATAACGAGGTTTATATTAAATATAGGTATACCTAATCATGTTATTATTTATCAATATTTATTTATTTATTTTTTAATTTAACAGACCGAAAATGTATTTGGAATATCAAAAAGTGGAACAGCTCAATTACTAGCAGGAATATCAAATATTGAAGTATCCAATACGTATTTAAAACATGACATTGGATCATCAAATATTAAACCATTATTATCAATAATTAATGAACCAACATTAATTGCAAGTTTGTATTGACAATACTCAAAATAAAAAAAAAAAAACATGCAATTATTCTTTTGGTATTTTTTTAAACCTAATTGTTAATTTTTAAATATTATAATTACAGTTTTAAATGCTGATAAAATTTATTTAACTGAAGAAAAACCAACAACAGATCCAGTTATAACTCTTAGAAGAATATTACTTGGTCAACCATTTACTTTAGAATACTATAAATCACTTGCTAATAAAACAGCATTACTTGATGCAGCAATTGCAAGTGGTAATGGAAATGCCATATTAATTGTTATTATTTTTATAACTAAAACATTAAAACCAGCATTAGTACAAAGATTATTAATGGATAAACCAGGTGCTGTTGATGTTTACACACATTATCTTGCAACAAGATTATTAACAAATGATGTAACTGATTTACTAGTGTAAGTATTAATTAACAATCAATCAAAGTATCTACAAAAATTAATATAAAACATTTTTTTATCTAGAATGCAAGGAAGATCACTTGATGCTGCAGTAAGTATTTTGAGTAATCAATTAAATTTTTTCTTGAAGCAATTAAAACCAGCAAGCTAAATTTCTAATAATGTTGCTATTTTTTAGATGATAAATTTTGATATAATTATTAAAAATACAAAAGATGAAGTTAGACTACTTCAAAAATTATCAAAATGTTTTAAAACACAATTCATGAGTTTACAAAACTGTAGAGAGATACAATATGTTCATAATTATATTAAATTATTGGAATGGAAAGCAGCTGTTAAAAATAAAAAATTTAATGGAGATTTTGAATATGACTCATCAGTATTGGATTGTTTACGTTATTTATGCAAAGATCACTGGAGTTCATCTGATGATTCAATAGTTTCACCATTGTATTTATTACACCAGCATGAGATAACACCAAGACAGTATCAAAAAATTGCACTACAATCTAGAATATCAGCTCAAACTTGGGGTGACATTGATGTTCTCCTTCTTTCAAAGGTTTGCTTATATATTTTTTTTAAACAAACAAAAACATTAATAATATAACAATAATTATTAAAATTAAATTTTTTGTTTTGTAAGGGTTGGCTTGGTAGTCAAAAACTACAAACAAACTTGCCAATTGAAGATGTCTTGAAGATTTTACATAAAGGAAAAGCACCAACAGCTGTTCTTGATAAATTTTTAAAGTATGTTGATAATATTGAAAGACGTCTACAACTAGCCAGAGTTTTATGCTGTTCAAAAACAGTCATCGAGGTAATTAATTGATATTATTTAAAATTAAGCTTACGTTAATTTTTATTTATTTTAAATAGATACTGGCAACACAAGGTGATCGTGTATCTTTGCTAGAATACAAAGACAAACTAGTCCCTAATTCAGAGTCTTATTTTTTTGCTGAAAAAACATTATCATCACCGACAATTAGGTGGAAATCATAAGACAATAAATTAATACATATAATAAATAAAATACAAAAAAGCATTTGTTTTTTTTTTTTTAATATGAAAGTCGTATATATTTTTTAGTAAAAAAAAAATTCTAACAAAATATGAAAAAAAAAATACACTTTCTAATTTAAATATTAATGAGAAAAAAAAAAAATAATCTTATTAAATGTTGATAATAATACAGAAATAAGTAGAAAAAAAAAATGTATTTTAATAAATTTTTAAGAAAAAAAAGAAAAGAAAAAAAATCAACATATTTTTAATAAACAAAGGTCATTATTAAATTAAATAATAAACCTAGAGGCCAGCCTCAAAAAAAAAAAATAAATAAATATAAATAACCGTATATAACATATTTTAAAAAATAAACAACAATTTGTTGATAAATACACTTTCGGTTTATTTATTTATTTTTTTAATTTGAAATTGGTGTTCTGTTGATTGTTGGAGTTGTTGTTTGTGGTGGTGGTGGTTGTTGTTGTGGTGGTGGTGGACGTGTTATTGAAAGTTGAGCAAATGATGATGGTACAAATTGTGGTGGTTGTTGATTATCAGGTACTGGATACCAGTTTTGATCATGTACTTGATTTGGTGATGTATTTTGATAAATTGGTGGTTGTGGATATACATATGGATACATTGGTGACATTGGAGGAGGATAATTTATTGTATCTGGACCAGCACAAATATAAGAACCTGGTATTGGTTGTTGTCCTAATAATGATGCTTGTTGTTGACTATTACCTTCTTGCATATCTTGATGTGATGTTACAACTGCTGGTACTTGATAATAATTGCCATTTGGTGGTGGATAATATGTACTTCCTTCATTAGCCACATATTGTACATTTGAATAAATTGGTGGTGGTGGATAATTTTGATAATATTGAGTATTTGTAACTGATTGTCCACCAACAATTGGCAATGATGATGATGAAGATGATACTGATACTGATACTGTTGCTGTACTTGATGATTGAGTATTAGTATTAACAGATTGTGATTGTGATGATTGAGCATTTGTATCTGATAATAATTTACCACGATTAAATGATTGTCCATTACCACTATCAACAGTATTTCTGTTATTATAATTACTATTACCATGATAATTATTTATTTGTTTATTTTGATAATCATTTGGATATTGAACAGAACGTTCATAATTACGATTTCTTGCATCATTATTTTTTTTATAACGATTATTATTTCCACCATTGATTAATCCACTATTTTTTTTTTGATCTCTGTTATTCATATGTGAATCCTTATTATTATTATTATTATTATTATTATTATTATTATTATTATTATTATTATCACTATTATTTGTATGATTTTTATTTTTATAATCATAAAGTGTATTACTTTGTGTTTCATCACGATGATAACCTGGTGCTTCTTGTGTATCATTTTTTTTTGTATATAAATTTTTTTGATTACCATAATTATTCACTCTTCCAGTATGATTATTTTGTTCACCACCACGACGACGATGATTTGAATGAGTATTTTGACGTTGTGAGTTATTTGATTGTAATGATGATGATGATGATGATGTTGTTGTTGATGTCAATGGAAGTGTCAATGCTTGACGTTGATTTGTTTGTTGTTGTGAAACTTGTTGATGTTGTTGTGGTGGTTGTTGTTGCTGCTGCTGTTGCTGTTGTAATAATGGTTGTGGTTGTGGTGGTGGTTGTTGTTGTTGTTGTTGTTGTTGTTGTTGTTGTTGCATCAAAGGCTGAGGTGGAATTGCAGCAGCTTGTGGTTGTACTTGTACTTGTTGATAATCTGGCATTACTTGGATCATATTACCACGTGGCATAACACTACTTGAGCTATAATATATTGGTGATGGATTTGGTTGCCAATATCCCATACGATATGTTTCAACACCAAGATTATAAAAATATCTTAATGTTATTAAATCAGTAATTGGTAAATCTGAACCATTTAAATCATAACTCAATGCTGGTGAAAAATTAACACGATTCCAGTGATGTTCAAGTACTTGTGATGGTTGTGACATAACTGGTGATGATTCAGGTATAAAACTACTGTAATAACCATACTGAGCATAAATGTTATTTCCTTCTGGTGTAACACAAACATATCCACTGTTTGATTGCATTATTTGTGGTGCAGTTAATTGTTGTTGTTGTTGTTTTTGTTGCTGTGGTTCACTTTGTTGTGGTGGTAATGGTGTTGAACGAGCTGCTGGTAATGAATTTGAAGTATCATTTTCTGATTTAGCATTAGATTTTGAACTATCATTCATATCACTTTGATTATTATTATTATTATTAGTAGTACTACTACTACTACTATTAGTAATATTACTATTGACACTTGGTGTTACTCCACTTGTATCATTTAAATAAAGTCTGTTACTATTGTCACATGAACTATCAGTAACAATTTCATTATCATTTTTTTCATCACTGATTATCGGTGGACTTGGTAATGCATGATGATTATCAAATACAACAGTTGTTGGATGTACTTCAAATGTTTTAATTGGATTTGCTGTATCTTTTGGTGAAAAATTATCAATACTTGTTAATTTTTTCATAATTGATGTTGGATTTTTAGATGTATTATTATTATTTGACTTTGGATTTTTTGACCAACGTGAATTTTCTGTTTTTTCTTTTTTTTTAATATTTGTAATGTGATCAACTTCACTGTTCTTATTATTATTATTAATATTATTATCGTTGTTGTTGTTGTTGTTATTTAATTTATCATAACCACTTTTATTTGCATCTTTATTTTTACGATAATTACCATTCCATTTATCTTGTTTTTTGTTGCAATTTTTAACATTATTATTATTGTTATTATTATTATTATTATTATTGATATTATGATTAGTGTTGTTGTTGTTGTTGTTGTTAACGTTATTGGTATTAAACCATCGATACTGTGAATTTGTAAAATTATTTTTACGAAGAGAAACAACATTAAACGTTGAAAATGGTTGTTTCTTTGGTCTTGGTATTGGCTCAAGTACTGAATATGGAACAGTATACTTATTTCCAAGTTCTTCAATAAAAACAACAACTGGTCCTTTATTATCACTCATACTTTGTATATGACCAATCATTTTTTTTGGTACTTTTTTATCAACTTTTTCAGTTGTTTCAACAACACAATTATCAGCTTCTTTTTCATTATCATTTTTAATTGCAGGTATATCATTTTTTATAATATCTTCTGGTTCAATTACAACAAAACATTTACAACCAACTTGAAGTGCTGTTGAATTCCATCGTGAATAACTAGATGACCGAACTTCTAAAATAATTAAAAAAAATCAAATAAATAATTACAATTAAATATTTGTATAAATTTTTTAAACAATAATTTAAATAAATATGTATTTTAATAACTACCTCGTTTAAATTCTTGCCAAATATCATAATCTGTATTACGATAAATATTTGGATCCAATGCTTTTGCAATTCTATATGGAAATGGTGTCTTGACATCTTGATTTGTTGTTTCAACTAAATTACCATCTTCATCTTTTTTATCATCAACTTTTGTCAACAATTCTTTGAGTTCACTATAAAAATAAATGAAAATATAAATAATAATTATAATTATAAAACAAATTGATAATTAAATTATAAATATATACTTACTCTCTGACTTCAATATTACTTTTCAAAAAAAATTTATCATGTCTAATATTGACTGATCTATCATGAAGCATTTTATCAACAGTTTCATCAACACCATCAAGTTTAAAGACTCCTTTATACAATGCATGATATACAATGGCTATAAAAATAAAAAAAAAACAAACAATTATATTAAATTATTAATAAATATCAACAAATATATGATGGAAAAATTAACTAAACAATAATTACATTGACAGTAAGCTGAAGATGAAATATTGTCTCTTGGATAGACACTTTCATAATGACGTGGTGAACATTGACATAAATAAAAAAATTTATCAAATCCATTATCAGTTATAACACTACGAATCATTTCCATTCCATTATAAATGATAAACTCACGTTTATAAAGCAATGACATGGCTTGTATTTCACATTGACCAGGCCATTCAGAATGATTAGCCATTTTATTTAAATAAACATCATATGATATATTAACATCCTATCAAAAACAATAAAAATAATATAATCAAGCATTTAATAATAATTAAAAAATATATTAAATATATAAATTTAATAAATAATATATACCTTTTCATATAAATCACGTTTTTTTTTCATAAATTCAACACATTGAGCCCTGACCTTGTAATGATAATACTGAGTCATAAACAATTGTTCACTTACTGCTCTGAATAAGCAAGTTGCATCATTTGGTGCATGTTTTCTTACAAATCCTTCACTTCGTAACCAATCATCAATTGGATCAGCAACTCGTCTTGATGATTTTCTCGGTGATATATCCATTATAAAAACTTGATATTTAAATAAAAAATTTAATAATTAATTAATTATTAATAACTTAAATATAATTAAAATTTAAAATAATATAAAAATAATAAATTAACAATAATAATATTTATTATTTTGTTAAAATTAAAATGGTGATTTTTTTTTTTTTTTTTGAACAAAGGAATTTTATGAATGCGTGACTTTTACACGTGGTTTTATGCACTCACTGTGATTTTCATTTTTTTTTTTTTTCTTTTTTTTTTTTTGTATTTATTATTATTTGTTTCTTGATAACTTATCGATATTTATTTTAACAGTATTATTGTGATTAATTATTGATTAAATTTATAATGATTTATTGTTAATTTTTACTCACTGTGACGATTAAATTGTCGTAGGTCTTTTTGCTGTTTTTTATTTTATTTTTTTCGGTAATGCAACGTTGTAGAACGGTTGATGATATTTAGTGAGAAAAAAAAAAAAAATAGACGATAGTTATAGAAAGAACGATGGATTAACACTGAACGAATTTACAAATAAAAACAACACAAACTGGTGTGTGGTTTTGAGAAAAGAAACAAAAGAGAGAGATATTTTTGTACTGTTGTGTGTGTGTGTTTACGTTTTTTTTTTTTTCTTTTTTTTTTTCGTTAATATACACTACGGATTTATTTAGTGACGAATTTATTTATCGTTGAGAGAAAAAAAAAAGTTGCACGTGTGTTGCTTATTGGAGGCGAGGTAGTTTACAGTTGAATACAATTTAATGGAAAGACAAAAAAAAAAAAAAAAAACCAACAAGAGAGAGAGAGACAAAAAATATAAAAACGGAAATAAGAAAATTGGCGGGAAATATTTGAAACTAATAATTATTGTAAACAACAATTAAAATTGTTTTATTATTTAATCAACATATTAGATATTAATTAAATATTATTTAAAAATTTTGTATATTTTATTATTAAGGAAATAATTTTAATTAATTTAGACAATTTATTTTTATTTTTTTTTTCCATACAAATTTTTTTATTTATTTATTTATTGTTTAAATTTATTAGGACAATATTCAGTGCATACAAAATTGTTATTTAAAAAAAGTACAATAGCCCATTATATATATAAAATTATTTTAAACCATTGCTTGCTTTTTTTTTTTAAACTGATTAATTATCTTTTATTTTCATTAATTCAGTATAAAATTGTATGTCAAAATATGCAGTTTATTATCAAAAAAAAAAAAAAAAGAAAATATAGATAAAAATTATATAGAACAATCAAAAAAAAATAATTATATTATTATTAATGGAAAAAATAATTATGGAGAAAGAAGATTACTTGGCTACTACGTCCACACAAATTATATTTTTACTTTTTTTTTTCTTATTCATTGTTATCTTTTTTTTTGACTATCATCGATGAGTAATAATTTAAAAAAAAATAAAAAAAAAAACCCTGGCTTTGGCGGAT